>ML778226.1:1055910-1074116 GCA_009831015.1 Picea engelmannii
TGGTTCTATTTTATCCCGAGCATGGGTATGCCTGCCTCGGTGAGACATTTGTTATTTTGCAGACGACACCTCCTGGTTCCTGATCCTTGGGCTCAATCGTTCGGCACATCAGTAAAGATTGGTAATGTATTTCGGCCATCAGATGCTCTTTTGACCTCACACATTAGGGGGCATCTGTTATAAACCTAAATTGCACCACACATGCTTACCTGGCATCAGGCCAACTCATATCCCTTCTTTTCCAAGATTCTGCTAAACAACTCTTTGAAAATCCTCTTGTATCAAGGCCCACACGCCCTAACCCATTACTACATCTGTGTGCACGCTTGCTGACTCACTACAGCCTGCGTGTACCTAACAAAGCACGAAAAAAGGATAGTTGCCGACGGAACAAAAAGCTATGGGTCAGTTAACTGAAACTCCCCGCCATGCATGGCCGAGGGTTCGTCCAAAACCATAGCTCCTTCTAGCCTATAAAAGAAGGGGTAGGGGTACCATTTGGAGGAGGAAAAAATATAGCGAAGAAACTCTACCCATTTATATAATCCATTGTCCCAACCCTTTAGCCTTTCCTCATGCCAAAGGAGATTTAACGCAAAGCAGTTGAAGGACAGAAGAAGAGGAGCCCAAGATCAGGTTCAAGGAGTGGTGGTCGGTCTCAGCTTTGTTGTAAGTTGATTCAATTTCAGTAATAAAAGAATACTTTTCCGGTCCCAATGTATGAATTGTCTATGGTTTGATTAATTTATGCTTGATTTCTAACCCTTGAGTATAGAAGTAGCATGCATGCATAGTTGTTGTTTGTCTTGAGTGCAAGTCATCTGTGGAAGGAGAAGCGCAAGCAAGTGATCAAAGCGCAATGGAGGATCTACATCGAACGCCGATAATAAGGTTGGTGGTCCTTTTCCATGAATTTACTGTGAAAGAGGGGTTTAAATCTTGGGTCGTAGGTAAAAAAGTAGTTTCTTTTCGGTCAAAATCTGCATGCAAGTCTGACCCTAGTTTGCTAGTCCGTAGGGTATTTTTCCCAACAACAGATACTTCTTTTGTCATCATGAGATCTAATCCACTGAGTAGTCATCTTGATATTATAGGAAATCTTCACCACGCTTCTGTTGTGCACTGGAGGTTCTCCACCAAGTTGTCTTCCTCTTATCTGTATACAGGAGTCTCTTTCTGGTATGCCTCAAAGTCTTGAGATTGCTCTTCATACGCTCTTTATTCAATTTCTCTGGAGAACATTCTTTGCCTTCATCTGATGTAGAACTCCAATTCATGGATGTTGCGGATGATACAATGGCTCATGTAGTGATATGTCTAGTGTATTGGAACAAGTAATCATCATAGTCTTCTCCCTTCCATCTGAGATAACCTCTGGTTCTGGATCTTGCAATGCTTTCATAAGTTTTCCATACATTGTTCTTCATCACGACTTTCAGTTCTTCTGCTTGATTGCTTCCATATCAGGCTTGGTAATCTTGTGATTATTGATGTAATGACTAGTTGTTCTGGTTTCTGTTTCATTCTTGGAATCTTCATGTTTTTCTTTTACTTTTGGGTCCATGGAGTTTCTTATAGATTCCATACCCTAGAGATTCCACTTTTTCCTTTCATCATAGGATCACGGATCTAGATGGACAACTAGGAATACTTTAAGGCTTTTCTTCGAAGAGGTCTTCTTCTGTGGTTGAGCTGAACACGTATTGTCTTTCAGGGCTGCTACCATGGATATATACATTTCATCATCTTCAATGGATCATAGGATTAGCTCCCTCCTAATCCTTACTTCATAATCAAATCCCTCCATCTGATAGAGTCCATACTTCCATATGCATCCTTATTGTCTTCTACAATATATAATTGGTTTTCTTTGTCTAACAGAGTCCATGCTTCCGTCTTAGTTGTTGTCATAAGTCTTTCTCCAATTCCTCTTGATGTCTGACGTCTAGGTCTTTTCATGATTGATTCGGCTTATCTTGCAGTAGCTTCCACATGATTTGTATTTCATCCCTTCATGTGTATTGTCTAATGATATTCATTCTTATCTTGTTGTTATTCCATAGGTATAGTTCTTCTTAGAACACATTATTTTCCAAGAGATAGATATACAAGATATGTACAAAGATGATGCAAGTAAGATATGTACAAGAAATAAGAAGAGTGTTGTTACCTTTTAGTAGAAGAAGTCTCTTCCATCTTGCTTAGTCTTCTTTGTAGGTTCCTTTTCTTCAACAATCGATGCTTCATGTTTCTCCTTCCTTTTCTTTAGCTTGGGACGTTGATTCCTGTAGTGACCGTACTTCTGACAGTTGAAGCACTGTATTTCTGAAATGTCTTTTCTTTGTTTTGGCTTCCTTTTTGAATTGAACTTTCTTTTTTCCCTGAAGTTCTTGAATCTTGCTATGAAGGCTTGATCATCGTACTTATTTTGGGGTTTCTCTTTTGCATTGATTCTTGATTCTTCTTGAGCACAACAAGTCCAAAGTTCTTCAAATGTTGGGTACTCCTTCCTTGTGTTCATGCTTGCGGAAAATGCATCCCATGTCTTGGGAAGACCATTGAGTACTATGTTCACCAATTCCTTTTCTGAAGTGATCTCTTCAATAGCTTGTAGTTGATCTCTTAACTGGGATATCCTCACAAAGTATGATGTTATGCTGTCATCATCATTCATCTTCATGCACGAAGCTCATTCTTTAGACTCATAACTTGTCCAATGTTTCTGACTGAGAAGAGATTTTTTAGGGCATCGTACATATTCTTCGATGAGTCAAGATGGGAGATGTAGGGTATCAAGTGGTATTTTATGGAATCCACTATGATACTCATGGCATTGATGTCAACATCTTTGAACTTCTCCATAGCTACAACGTTCTGCGGTTCCTTCTCTTCTCCTTCTTTAAATTCTGGCTTCACGATCTTTCCTTTCACAATATCCAACACTTTATTCTTAGCAAGGATGAGGTCAATCCTTGTCTTCCATGATCTGAAGTTAGAGGCTCCATCTAGCTTGTTCTCAGACTTCATAGAGTTCGTCATGGTTGCTTGACTTGGTCAAACCCTAGATTTGACCAGAAATCCAAACTTCACGTCTTGGCCTTCTGAGAGTTCCAGGAGATGCGCTAGGCTAGGGCGCATTGATCTATCTGGAGATTAGGTCAATATTGTCACTTAAGGTGCCTCGACAAGGGGTTTAGGGTTTCTGCAACTGCTTCTACTAGTAACACTAACTGCAGTGTTTTTGGAAACTACTCCTGCTAGTAACCCTAGCGACAGTTCCTCAACGAGCTCAATTTCTAGCAGCTATGTTTCCTTCCAACGTTTTAGGATGACTGAAGGGGTGTGGGCCCATAACCTGTTAGAATATAGAAGATGGTGTGCTTGTTTTACCATTGACAATACCTTCGTCACCCAACCATAGTTTGAAGCCTCCCTCCGAGCACCTTAACCTTGACTGAGAATTACTTCGGAAGCAAACCCTAGGCTAGATAGCCAAACAAAGGGTAGTGCACATTTCCCCAAGGATAGCACATCAAAAAAGACTGATCAGATGTTCCAAACCCTAACCAAGAGATATTCAAGCCAATACTAAGAACTTGTTGCTGTTGCAGCTGCACTAGCTCTTCCTCCAAACTTGCGCACAAGACTGCAACTACAGTGCGCACCAAACTGCAGAACTGCAATTCTGAGATGCTGCAAATGAGAACTGGTTCCCTGTATTTATAGTAATCATGCCAGTTTTGTTGGGGTCGACTTCTCCTTCTAGATAAGTGTCTGTTCAATATATTATTATTATTTTTGGTTGACTTCTTCTCTTGGAGGCTAATAACCTAATATAAATTATCTTCTTGAGCCGACAAGGCTTCTAGGGTTATTAGCCAACTCATTAGGGTTTCTCTTGCTTCCCAGAGTCCTTTATTCTCGTCAGGTTCACACATGGGGGTAAATACCTCCCGTAGCTACCATAATATTAACAATATTGACATGTTAGAAGCATGTTTGGAAGAAGTAAGTTGTCCTGGCACTAATTTGGTTGAGATAATGATTATCCTTCTTTATCCAAATGATATTCTTCTTTTTGTGAGGTGTCTCTTTCATCTTGGGAGGAAACTAAGAGTTCTTAGGGATTTCTATACTAGTTTTGGTATATGTACGAACACTACTTACACAAATTTTGTGTATGCCAATAACAACTTAGAAGAAGTTATATCATACAAGTATCTTGGAGTTAACCTTCATCACAAGCTCAAGAAGGATTAATGGAGGATGGAAAGCCTATTTTGATCTCAAGAACAACTTTAAAGCAACTTATTTTTGGTTCTATAAAAAAGGAAAGCACTCTTCAACATCCTTTTTACTCCATTTATCTTATATGTTACAACGTTTCTAGAAAAAATTGGGAGGAAAATCAAGTAACTCTAGAAGCATTTAATAATTTATAATATTAAAACCAAAAGTAATGGACTCTATCCAATCCTCTTCTTTGAGGCTTTGGACTTCCACCCGTTGAAAGAAACATTGTGTGTAGGTACCTAATGTACAAGCATAAGTCAATTAACATGAAGGGTAAGAGGCTTCCTAACATTATTTATAATTCCAATAAAAGTCACCTAAGACTTAAGAGAAGGCGACATAAAGATATTCTCGCTCTTGTTTAAATCATTGGAAGATATAATTGAGACAACACTATCACAACTAAATTTTAAGAGAAATTGTGGTGCAACAAAAAAATAGAGAATAATAGATAGTTAAAGTATCAAAAGTATCATTACCCCAACTTAGAAGATCAAAAGTATCTTTGTACTATGTCGTAGTCTAAACTTTCTACATTTTGGCCCTTTTCCGACGATTTTTTCTATTTAATTTTGCTCAAAATCCGACGAGAAAGTGTTGGATATGCAAATTTGAGTGGCTAAGTCCGTATAATCCAAGTTCCCCCAGGTTTTTTCAACACATTGAATCCATTTATGCATTCAAAAATGCAATTTAAACAATAGAAAATTATGATTTCATCCAGATTTATATCGTCAGATTCCGACGAAAAGGGCCAAAACATAGAACAGTTAGACAACACCTTATACTATAATTAGCTTAAAGAAGAAAATTAACATTGTCAAAATAAGAACAAACTCTCACAACCATCATAATGAAAGTTAAACAAAACCTAAAATACCATGGGAAGAAAGAATATGTGATCTCTAGGTATTAAAACACTGGAGGATGAAAAACATTCTTGGGATAATGTATCTATGCACACATTAAGTAGAACTAGGGGATTTTGGGTGATAAATTTAGCGATTGTGCTAATTTTTTTATTTTTTTTAAAACAAACTATACACTACTTTTCATTTTTTTTCCAAAAACAATGGCCAATTTTTTTTTTAAACTATATGAAATGGTTGGAAATTTGAATATTTTTACAAAACATAGTCAAACATTTTATAGTTGGTATTTTAAGAATATTATGATTTGCTAAAGTTTTTACACTTTAAAATAAGTATAAAACCTTAAAATTTTCTTAATTTAGTTCTCAGTTTCAAATAACTTGTTCACTTATGAAAAAAAAAAAATAAATATATATATATATATATATATATATAGGAGAATCTCTCAATCTTTTCACCATAAAAATAAAATATTAAAAACAAATCAATTAATTTGATCAAATTTCTATATTAAATCTAATAAATCAAAATTAATCTTATCTTCATTACATATAAAACTTTAGTAATTTTATATATTTAAAGAGCTCAATTCTCATATCAATAAGTATTATAAATCTTTTATAGTGTTTTTTTTTTGTAAATAAAAAAGTATTGGATTACCTTGGGCTAGAAAAAATTACACATGTCTGAGTGTACGCTAGAGCTTGCCACCCATTTTGCCATAGTAGTGGAAACCAGAACACGTGGGCAACATTGTTCAAAGACCAAAATCGAACATTTGTCTTAGAAAACATGGGGACTTGTCACCTGTTCTACCACAAGCATGGAAGCCAGAACAAGCGGTAGACTGAGTGCCTTGACTAACTAATGAACCAGAACCAGAGTTTGAATTTCACAAAAAACTTATCACTAAAACCAGAGAAAAAAAATAGTAAGGGGACTAGGCATGAGGCGAACTCGGGCATCCATCCTAGTGGACTATGAAGAAAAATGGCTAGCAGCAAGTCGAGCATCGAATTTTCATAGGCTCACTTGACAGGGAGTCGTATAGGACGTCCAAGTGCTTGTTGAGGGTGTGTTGGTTATGCAGTTACTCTGCAAAATCCTTACGCATCTCGAAGATCAAGACCAGGTGTTCTTTCGTGAACCTGCAAGAGTTGGGAGCCAGGTGAGAATGTTCTTCTGCGTCGTCTTCAGTCCATCATTCATGTTGGCCCTTGACCAAGTTTTGAGGATCCTTAGTCATGTTTGACCTACTTTTTGGACTTCGACAGGCTATCGAAGACAGAGCGCAAGTCGAAGCAGAGATCGCGGGATCTCAGCCCCTTTTTAGGGATTTTTGGGCTTTGGGCTTATGTAACGAGAATGGGGATGTCGGCCCATGGGTTTACCCATGTTTAGGCCCATTTTGTAATGTATAAATAGATAGCTAGGCGATGTAAGAAGAGGCCAAGTATGCTAAGTGATAGAGCTCAATCTATGTGATCGAAGGAGGGACAAGTATGTGATGCTAAGTGTTAAATGTTAACTACTATGTGCAAGTGGTAATTGTAGATGCTTTGTGCATACTGTGTGAGACTTGCAGAGCTAAGTGAAAGTGATTGTAAGATATTATGGAAGGCTTTGTGTTGTAATTCAGGGAAGGAGGATCTAGCGAGGTGCGCAAATCTCTTGTCCTCTGCGGAGTAAGATATCATGGCTCTGTGCATGTAGAAGATTGACAGAAAGAAAAAAAGAAGAAGAGTTGGTGAACCACGTATATCTTGTGTTGTGGTTGCTATGTGCTTTATGGTTGTTCTCTTGTCTATGTGATTGAATGCTTAGTGCTCTGATGTATGCTTAGAAGGATTTAATATGGTAGCTTAGTGCTAAATAATGTGAATAAATTCCAAGGTATGATCTATGTTGGTATGCTTAGTACTTGAATCTATTAGATCCGTATAAATACTGTGTTGATATGTTGTTAGGGTTTAGCTGTGTTGTAAACTAAGGCATTAACTAACAGTAACTGTAAGTGCTTTGTTAGAGTGTTGTAATCACAGATCTGTGTCCCAGCTACGGTTGCAGACACTGGAGTCCTACAACCACCCCTTCCTCTACCTCGGGTGAGACTTCATCTGCTTCACAGATGTTGTTGAAAGGGCCGGTAGTTAGGGTTTTGTTGGTGTGTTGTTGTAGCGTTGAACCCTGGGTTTGCCCCTGTACTAACAAATGGTTCCATTGTCGGGACCTGAAACTATGATTGTTGCATAGATCTGTTGCCTTAGTGTGCAATATTCTACTTGACCTGTAAAGTTCTATGCTAAGAAGAGAAGTTAGATCCGAATAAAAGAGGTAAGATCTCGAAGCTTTGTGCTCTGATAAAGGTAAGAATAGTGAAAAGTTTTAGATCTGGAAGCTTTGTGCTTTGCTGAAAGTAAGATTAGTGGAAATTTTTGTTTCAAGAGTATGGATCTAGGTATGTTTGATAAATGTTATCCTAGTATGAAAACTAGGGTACAGTTAGATGAAACAAGGTTTGATATGAATAGATATGATAGAAATAATGAAAAATGTGTTATTCCTATGCACAGAAAGAATGTTTGGACTAACAAATGGATGCAGGATCCCAGAAATAATTTTTTGCAGGTTAGCTACTATAATCCTAGTGTGTAGTACAAGAAAGGTTGGGGATCATTTAAGAAAAAAAGAGGATTAACCCTTTGTTACAGTTGCAGAAGACCGAGACATCTTGCTAAGGAATGCCCTGGAAGAAGACCTAGTTGACTTTGTTGTAAAGTTATGGACCATGAAGTTTTAGATTGCCCTAGAATGATTGTTAAGCTTGACAGAATGAATATGAGACAAGAAAACCTTGAGGAAGGTCACAAACTGAGACCATGACAGAACCCTAGACAGAATCAGAGAATGTACTACTGCAAATGAAAGAACCCCTAAATGATCACAGAGATATCAACTTATCAAAGATCTTCAAAGAAAAAGAATGCATAGAAGAAAGAATAGGAGACTTCAACATAGACTATGTTCTGGATGAGGAAACATAGGTAAACATCATGACAGAAATAACTTGGGAAGATTTAGGAAAGCCTGATATGACTCCTTCATTGGGAGGAATAGGATTATTCAGGGGAAAGTTGATAACCCTATGTGGAAGACTCACACAGGTATCTATGAGTGCTCATGGAGCTTCGATAGAGGAATATTTTGAGGTTATTAGAATCATTGAGAGAAATGCTCCATTTACTATGTTATTAGGAAAAACTTGGATCGAGAAAGATCAGACCAGAAGAAAAGAAGAGGAGGCCCTAGAATAGAAAAAGCAGTAATTAAAAGATTTCATGACTAGGAGGATAGCACACTTGATTGTAGAACAGGAGGACAGATCGAAGCTACTTAGAACCAGAAACTTGGATCATGAAGCTGAAAGAACACAAGAATATTCACAGACTGGTAGAGCACCTACCATAGATAGAGAAGCAGTATTACTCTCTAATCCTATGAAAGAATCTCAACAACGCGAAGCTGCTATCCCAAAAGAAGACAAGAATCAGAATGGAAAGAGGAATACTGAGATGAAGATCATTGGGAAGAAGGCTAGGAAACTCAGTAAGAAGAGAGAAAAGGTCGAAAAGTTATAGAAGGGCCTAGAGGGAACTTCACGGAAGGAATATTTGCAAAATTGGAACTTCGTCGGGATATCAGAACAACACCCCATGGCACTTCGCAATGGCGAAGTGATATGACCGTTTGAAGCATTATAACTGTTGGACTGACGTTCCAGAATGGTTAGAACAACATTTATGACCAGAAAGCTCGCCATCAGATCGTTGGGACCGCGCCGCAACAGACAAAATTGCATTGATGGAAAGCTTCTTATCCATTGGAAAGATCCGTTACATCGTGTCTACTTAGTCCGTCGATTTTTGCACCAAGAACACTTTTGTGAATTGTATCAGAGCTAACAAGAGAACCCATTGCTACCACATTGTGCTTAGTAAGATTGACACCGATTCTATTGTTTTTGGCACTCATCCATCCACCCAAGTTTTTCGATCGAGAGCGTGAATGTCAGACGAGCTCAACGTTGTGGAGAAGTTAGTTGAGGAAGTTTTAATTGATATGATAGCCGAGAGAGTGATGTCCACAGGAATTCAAGCTTCATCGATGCGAGGAGTGCAAGCCTCTCCGTCGATTGCTCGCAAATCTAGACCATCCCGACCGGCAGTAGAGAAGAGAACCAAGCACAGAGATGATCTAGCAAACGCGAAGTTAATCCCGACCATCTTACCCAACTACATCCCGCCTCTGGCCCACGCGGTGATTCGTGATAGTGTCCCGAGGGACTTTGATTACACCATAGTTACTGCGTACCTCCCGAAGGGGATACGTTCAGTCAGAACGCAGCAAGATAAGATCGGGACATTGAAGTTCAACGACTTCAACCTAGGTGACAACAAGAATTACAACATACTTTCTCCTTACAAGTATCTAACCATGACGAAGGGGAAGAAATCAAAAATAATCCCCTAGCCATGGACTATGAACCTCACGCAATCCACCCTCTTGAATGTGATGAAGATCCCACACTTTGGAAGGCACTAAGAGGTTAACGCATGTGTTAAGCTCCTTCTATCGTGCTACCATGGCGATTATCTATGGCTAGATAGACGCATTATAGTCGATCTGACGTTGATCCATAGGATCACCGGATTGAGCATGCAAGGACCTGACCCGCAAGAATTCTACCCAGGGAAGGCTTCCGACCGCGCCTTGGCACAGAGAATTAAGGACACTTACGACGATGTAGAAAAGGGAAAGTGAGGCTACAAGGTAGCTTCCATCCAGAATGGTGTAATGCACCTGGCCTGCTAGCTGATCGTAGGAAAGCTAGTGAGGAAGAACCGACCTACTCAAGTCACAGGATTCGTTCTTGACCTAGCCGGGAAATGTGTATAAGGACTCCAGATGAGCTGGGTGAAGTACTTAGTCAACCAGCTGGAATTAGACTGCCACGAAGCTCAGAATCAGGGCTATGAGTTCCACTTTAACTGGCTCCTGATCCTCATCGCATTTACCGCTTGGGAAATGCCGGAAGGTGTGACCTTCCCGTACATTGAGTCGTTCGAGCCGCTCACTGCAAAGTTTACCACGCTTTGGTCCTCAAGCGATATGGGAAAGCAGTGGCAGTCGAATGCAATCTTTCATACCTATTATCTCCAACTGAAGAGGGCTATCGAAGTTGTCCCTCACACGACGTCGAACACCCTGCATCAGTTCTGACCCCTCATGAAGTTCCGCGCAGATTAACACTTCATTTATATCACCACGTGCGCAGATGAGCACAAAGAAGAGCTTCAATCATACTACAAGCTCACAAAGGAGGACCTTGAAGAGATCACCAAGGACTGGTTTGCAGAACTCCTCATCCCCACAGAAATGCCATACCCTAAACTAATCGGCATCCCTGAGACCACTCATGAAGAAAAGGATCTTTGTTGGACCCAGTAGAAAGAAGAAGACTGAAGAGGTCCAAAACTTGAGTAGCGCATTGAAAGGAACTGCTTTAGTATCCCTTGGACAAGGGGGTGATGATGAAGTAGAAGAGACAAATGGCAAAGAGGACCAATAGAAGCAAGGAGAAGTAACACTGCCTAGGGACCCTACTGATGAGGCTAATCCATTGAAGAAAAGGAAGGTTTCTCCCATGAAATCCACTTCCCGAAAGAAATCTAGAGCCACCTTGACTAAGATGCAGACTATGCTCACTGTGGATGACTTCGACTTTATCATCTCAGTTGTAGCAGATGCCTCACAGGACATCTTGCAGAAACATGAAGCCAAACAGGAGGAGATGTATGATAGAATCGAGGTTGAACTCAGAGGGGTACAACAAGCCCTTCAATCCAGTCGCGTAGTATCCACTGCACCCCCACGATCAGAAGCACCTGAGTTGGGAGATGAGCCTGCCCAACTTTGCAGACTAGCTTATGCGACCGAACCTCGCCTTCGTTGCGCACATGAATAAACCGAATAGGCCACAGAGGCCCTAAAGCAAGTACAAAAAGTAGACATAGAGAAACGACGAGTTGTACAGCAAGAGAAGGCTTCCCTCCAAGCTAAGTTTGAAGAAGAGAAAGCGTAGATCCAGCAAGAGAAAGAGAAATTGCTCGTAGAGAAGTTGGGAGTAAAAGAAGCAGTCAGCAGAGCACTTCGTTCTGTGACAGGTTTAGAGAAAAAGGAGGAAGACCCTGTGGAACACCAAGTAGAGCAGCTCACGGAAGCTATCCAACATCTTCAACAGAGAATCGCAGACCTCGAGCTACGAATAGTGCCAAGTACCCCGCAGGACGTGTGATATCAAAGAGAAGCCACTGCCCGGAGCGCAATCGAGAGGATCAGAGCATTCGCTCTGGAATGCCAACAACTAAGTGCTCACAGTGCACAAAATTATGAGCGACTCGCTGAAGATATTGAGCTGAAGGTACTGGAGTCACAGCTCCAGGAGGCAAAGAAGGAAGCAGAAACAGTATAGGCACAGTTGAAGCTCTTGTCAGCAGTTGAAAGGATGAAGCAATCCCAAGAATAGTGCACTGCTTAATAGCAGGTCCACACCATTCAGAGCAAAGTCATGGAAGTGACTCAAAGGCTCCAACCAGTCTAGGACAAAGCTTGCCAACTGTTTGAGGAGATTGAAGGCCGAGGCATAGAGTTGGAACAAGTAGTTGCTACAGTCGAACAATGTTTAGAGGGACCTGTCAACAAAGAAGTCATCCAAGAGTTCACCGAGCAGGAGGCCCTGGCGCAGCAACAGGTCGAAGCAGCTCGAGCCAAGCTTAAGACGTTTGAAGCATAGCTACCCAGATCAGAGTGACTCGGGACAAGTCACAGGTGAGTGTTGGGGACCTGTTGGCCCTTGACCAAGTTTTAAGGATCCTTGGTCATGTTTGACCTACTTTTTGGACTTCGATAGGCTTTCGAAGACGGAGCACAAGTCGAAGCAGAGATCGTAGGATCTCGGCCCCTTTTTAGGGATTTTTGGGTTTTGGGCTTAAGTAACGAGAATGGGGATGTCGACCCATGGGTTTACCCATGTTTAGGCCCATTTTGTAATGTATAAATAGATAGCTAGGCGATGTAAGAAGAGGCCAAGTATGCTAAGTGCTAGAGATCGATCTATGTGATCGAAGGAGGGACAAGTATGTGATGCTAAGTGCTAAATGTTAACTGCTATGTGAAAGTGGTAATTGTAGATGCTTTGTGCATACTGTGTGAGACTTGTAGAGCTAAGTGCAAGTGATTGTAAGAGATTGTGGAAGGCTTTGTGTTGTAATTCAAGGAAGGAGGATCTAGCGAGGTGCGTAGATCTCTTGTCCTCTGCGAAGTAAGATATCATGGCTCTGTGCATGTAGAAGATTGACAGAAAGAAATAAAGAAGAAGAGTTGGTGGACGTAGCCCCAGGGTGGGGGTGAACCACGTATATCCTGCATTGTGGTTGCTATGTGCTTTATGGTTGTTCTCTTGTCTATGTGATTGAATGCTTAGTGCTCTGATGTATGCTTAGAAGGATTTAATATGGTAGCTTAGTGTTGAATAATGTGAATAAATGTTAAGGTCTGATCTATGTTGGTATGTTTAGTACTTGAATCTATTGGATCTGTATAAATACTGCATTGATCTGTTGTTAGGGTTTAGCTGCGTTGTAAACTAAGGCTGGATATTAACGAACCGTAACTGCTAAGTGCTTTGTTAGAGTGTTGTAATCACAGATCTGTGTCCCAGCTAAGGTTGCAGACACTGGAGTCCTGCAACCACCCCTGCCTCTACCTCGGGTGAGACTTCATCTACTTCACAGGTGTTGTCGAAAGGCCAGGTAGTTAGGGTTTTGTTGGTACGTTGTTGTAGCGTTGAACCCTGGGTCTGCCCCTATGCCAACAATTCGTCTAAGTATATTCCAGGGTCCTCATCCTTGGCAGCAATAGAATTCTTACCAGGGTCCTTCTGAAGAGGGACTTCCTCTTCAACCATGCAGCCTGTCTCAGTTGGCTCTAGAAAAATCAAATGGGTGATGGTACCTATGGTCGTTCGTTGTTCTGAGGTGGTCTTCAGCAAATTTGGTAGAATTTCCTCCCAGTTGGGACGAATCTCCTCTTCCACCAGACAACCTCCATGGAGATGCTCTGTGTTTGACAGACAGAGCTTCGGTTGAGCTGCCTCATACCAATTATAATCAAAGTAGGGTGAGCAGTGCGAGCTACCACTTGGGAGGGGAGCAAGAGAGGCTGGTCCTGAGCATTTGTGTCTGTTGAACTGGATGTAATAGGCTGGTCCACGCTGAGACTTACCTCTCTCGCAAGGCATGGCTAGGCAAAGCACAGTGGAGATGAAATCGACATTGGGGTGGCCAGAGGTGCGAGAGAGAGACAGAGGACGAAATGCTAAGGCATTGAAGGCGCAGAGCATAAAAAGAAGAATGAGATGGTGACCTGAAGTCAAATGCCAGAAATAATACCCCCCGCAGGACAAAATTAGCATGAGGACAGAGGAGTTGATGGCTCTGGTTTCCATGAGTGCTTGATTAATGGGCATTTGATGTATCGTACCAATGCCAAGGAGTCGAACCCGAGTCTCCATTAAGACCCAGTGCACTGGGCCTTGGCGGAAATGAATGCTAGGCATATCGACTGGACAGGGGAGGAGGGTGGCGGCGAGGGGCCTTAACTACCCTCGTATTCTCCACAGCTGTTGACATGTGTGTGCCATGTGTCACCCCATCCGGGGGAAATCTTTTATAATTTATATATAATTTTAAGGTCACTTGGTTAATTGGTGTCTGAGACCTTCTTGTTTGTGGGACAAGGGACATCCTCTGTAAAGTGATTTGACTACTAAAGTCTACATACATACTCTACTCCCTCTAGATTTGAACTTGTGACTTCTTGGGGAGAAACACATAGTTAAACTATATTATCATATCATATAAATATGAGTTATTAACTATTTATGTAAAGGCTATTATATATATATATATATATATATATATATATATATATATTGTTGAAAATTTATGCAAAATATCATATGAAATATTATGATTAAGAAAGATTGAACACCCTTTGAATATGCAACTTCATAAGTTAAATGATGTGTTGTTAAAACATTTATTATGCACAAGCTCTTTTTAAGATTAGAAAAATGTTATCCCCAACCAGAAAAGAAAGACAATAATACTGAAGTTGCAAACTTTGCAACTAACAACATCTATTACAAAATTTGGCTACTTGAGAGAAGCACAAACATTTTGAGGACTCATCATCATATATGCCGAACATGTATAAAGCAAACTTTTATGAATTTGCATTAAAGTAAAACCATGTTAAATTATTGAAAATGGAAAAACAGGTTCATAATTTCACAGACACAAAATAACTCAGCTCAATTTAATAAACGGAAAAGGCATGCAATCTAATATGCAGAGATATACATAGCTTTTCGATAAAGCCTTATTCAGCGGCTTGTTGTGTGCAGTTAGGGATCATGGGTTTGCCATACAGTACACGGCAATCTGCGAGAAGAGATGAATTGCCATTTTGCTGGATTTCAGGAATCCATTGAGAATTTTCGGTGCTGATCGCTTTTATTTTCAGACCAGGATCCATTAAATTCGAAAACCCTGTGCCAGAAACACCATTGACAGTTAAAGAATTGACGAAGCTATCGGAAATCGTAGCGTCCATTTCTTCCAGGCACGGAACCTTCATGTCGATCCCCGCTACGCCGGTCACCGACGAAACGCTGGTCGATTCATCGTTGAAGCTGAAAATTCTCGTCTCGTTGACGGGCTCTTCGAAATTCTCAATTCTCATCTCGGGCTCTTGCAAATCGAGGGATTTCGAAGCACTGTGAAGCTGAAACGTGGTGAAATGCTTACTCTTTCTCCTGCCAGCGCCGACGGGGATGTTCCGCATGGTTCCTCCCGCAGTCCAGTAGCGCCTGCAGTTTTTGCAGAAATGCCGCGGCTGGTTAACGTTGTAATTGTTGAAGTAACAGAATTTTGTCTCTGAACTGTGACAGCGGGGGCAGGCCACTGGCTTTGACGGCTTCGGTGGGGTTCTCTCGGAGGCCTTTTCCGATTTCCCGTCGGCGAACTCTTCAAACCTTAAAGGCTTTAAAGATTTCTCACCTCCGTCACAAGAACTTTGAGACTTCACAGATTTTTCGAGAATATTTTCCGTCCTCAACGATTTTGCCTTCCTTTCGCCTAGATTTTCTGTCTTGAAGGGCTGCGCGGGCCGCTTACAAGCATCCTCCTGCAAAAACTCATCGGCCTTACCATCAGAAACCGAAACAGAAATCGTTGTCCCGAACAATTTGATGACGAAATTACGCGTTTCGCTCTCACAGTCGACATTACAAGCCTGGCCGAGGGAGCTTTTGCACATCTTTTCTTAATCTAATCTTTCACAACCATACAAACCCCGATCTGGACGAGCAAAAAGATAACCTGCTCCGCACTGCGAAATAGGCCGGCCTCGCCTCTGCGTATGCATAAAGATGAAAGGCGGTTAAAGATATTGATGGATCCGGCCAAAATAAGCCGGGCTGTTGACAGGAAAAAGTAAGCAAGTGCAATAAAGCACTTTTATCGACAGAAAAAGCAAAATGCAGTAAAAGTCAAGGAAAACGAAAGCTTATCCGGCGAGGAACCACCTAATTCTCTGGGAAACGACAGCGAGCCTGTCTGCCGGTGTAAAGTGACATAAGTTTCCAAGAAATCGATGCATTTCCCGCAGAAAAACGGAGCGGCTTTTATCGCTAAAAAGATGCCGTCGCCGTGAAAAGACGCAAAAGCCTTGGACGAAAATAACGATACGGCAAAGAATTTTATCGGCCTCGAATTCTTGATTCCAAAAAAAGCAAAAGCAAAAAGCGATGCGGCAGTCGCACCTGCCGCCACGAAAAAGGCGCGCAGAAAGGCGGAAAAAGAAAGTAAAAGCAAAAGCATAAAGCATAAAAGCAAAAATGCACTTGAAGTTTTCAGGAAAAATTCAAACAGCTTGCTTACCTAATAATTCACGCACAACTGTTTCGTGAAAACGTCTAATACAACCTGCCATAACTCTACACGTTTTCGTCCGCTTGTTTGCATTATTCTCCATTTTGTTTTTCCAGCGACGAATCTCTATACATAGTCTTTTTCATCTGCACATTCATTTAATTTGCAACAGAGCGGACATTGATTTCCCATCCTCTTTACTATTTTTCTGATCTTGCTGAGGTCGAATGGAGCAGGGTTTGTTGACAGATGTTTGTATTGCATTGAATACTCAACAGAAGAAACGCATCGGATTGGTGACCGTTACCAGACTCCCGAGGGTTTCGTCTCTGACTTCAGTAAATAACAGATTTTTATCTTTCTACCGTCTTTTTATATGTTTTTATCGTATGACCAACTTCCTATTTTCTTTTTCTTTTTTATCTTTTTAAAAAGTTTGATAACTCATCGATGTTACATTTAATTTTATTTAATATCACGAAAAGTCCATTCGTGCAAAAACGACAACCAATAAAAGATAAAAAAAATATTAAATAGAATTTATTCCTTTCTTTTGCGATTGTCCCCTAAAGGCAAAGGTTATTTCCTTTTCAAAAGTTGAACGCCATGCATTATTCTTGTTTTAGTTTTTAAAAATTGGGTGCTCGCAAAAGGTACCCAACCAAAGGTATTTGGCACAAATTTTTTGGAAAAGTTAACTATCATTATCTAGTTCTGTGCTTCTATTTTGAAAAAAGAAGCATATATATATACGTGAGATGGAGCGTACATACATTTTTATTCTCCATTAACCACCTTTTTAGGGAAGCTAGGTATGTATGTATTCTCCATTAACCACCTTCTTTTTAGGGAAGCTAGGTATGTATGTTTTTATCTTCAGAGGGCAGGTGGTAAGAAGTGAAGTTGTATGTGTGTTTGGTGATGAGAATGTATATGTATATAAATAAGTTTGAAGGATGTATATTTCTATTGTATGAGCCTGGATTTATCCGTGATAGTGTGATTGAGGATCAGTGACATTCGGCTGTGTCTTTGACAGTCGGTCTTTTTTGTATGGTGACAGACACAAGTGTTCGTGGCCTGATCAGACTTTTCGCATTGTAAATGTTTTTATACTATATATAAAAACGAGATAATTTCTCTTGAGAAAAAAAAAAAAAAGTTTGAAGGATGAGGATGTTAATGTATGTTTCACATATATATGTACATCTTTATTGTTAAAAAATTAGTTTCTTCATTATTTATTTATTTTATCTTTATCGTTAAAAAATTAGGTTTTTCATTATTTATTTTTTTTAAGTAAGGTGGGTGTGTGAGTTTATCTTGAGAGGGTAGGTGGTGAGACATGAAGGTACATGTGTGTTTGGTGGTGAAGATGTATATGTGTATAAATAGAGGTTGACACGAGGATGCAAGTATCCATAGTTTTGGGAAAAATTTTGAGCATTCATACATATCATAATTGTTGATACTTATGAAAAAGTTATTAATTTTTAAAATGTTTATTATAAATGTTTGACAATAGTTTTGTAAAATTCTTTAAATTCATAAGGATTTTATGTAATTTTTTTTAACATTTTTTAAGCAAAATAATTTTATCTTATAGAAATTTTATTAAATATTCTTTTTACATTAGTTAATATTTTTTGGAATTTTTTTTTATGAAATTTAGTATTAGTTAATATTTTTTGAAATTTTTTTTTATGAAATTTAACTAAATGACAAAATTTAACTCTTAGTTTTTTTTTGTATTGAAAAAAAAATTGAATAAACTAATTAAAAAATATATAGAAAAAAACAAACACTAAGATGAATCAAACAAAACCAAACTATAAAATAGATATAAACTTGTTTAGACTTGTTTATATATATATATATATATAAAAACAAGTTTTTAAAAGTTTATATATATAATTGTTTATATATATCTCTAGACTTTTTAATATAAACTTTTAAAAACTTGTTTAGACTTGTATATATATATATA
>ML778226.1:1075342-1086048 GCA_009831015.1 Picea engelmannii
AACAGAAAGATATATCATAAGGAAATGTTCCTTGAATTAATAATTTCCTTATAGATAGGCCTCAATAGAAAATTTTCCATAGCACGGAGTTCTCTCAACCAATTTATCACCACCATAGAATCACCCATTACCTGTAATTTCTACACACCTCATTCGGATTTATAAATGGAACGAAATGAAATACATATGTATAGAAAAGAAAAAGCATAGAGATGTAATAAAACTTGACTTCTATTAATAAAGAGAACATGTTGAAACTGTAAAAGTGTAGTCTGAAAAAAACTTGCTTGAATTGTGGCAGCTTGTCTCTGAGAAGAGATGTGACGGCTACGCTCATTCACAAGAACATGAGTACAATGAGGCTCCAAAGACCTTTTTAACATAAAACATAAATGAGAAAACCCTAAAAATCCAAAACCCTAACCCTAGGAGATGAAACGCCAAAAGGTTTGTGGGCCCCAATGGGGGTAGTTGATAGGCCAACTTCCCGAGGACATAACGTTTGCATAGATCTCTGTTTGGGGTGCTCGATACATTGTTGGAGAGGTATAGCTGAGGAGTGCATATTCCGTTCAGCCTATCATTTTCTTTCAGCTATATGTTAGGCGTTGTTGAGCCCAAAAAACGTAGTTTAGGGCCTCAAAACAACCACAGAAGTATGGGACCCAAAAAGCTGTAAAAAAATTGCCATAATGGAAACTGTTCTTTGAGTCAGTGGAATAGGTGGGTGGCCACCAATATCCACCTAGATCAGTCCTCCCCCCTTAGAAAGCAATGGTCTCCATTTCATTGAGTGCCCCCATCAGATGGGGAAACTTCTGTTGAACTTGGCCCCAAGTGAGCCACTTGCCTTGGTGCAGGAGCTACCCTGCTTTGACAACCCGATAAATTTGGATCCTCTGTTGGCGAGTTCCCTTAACCTGAGTGTCCTCGATCTAATCAATGGTTGCATGTTCCATGTAGTCAGGGTTGAGATCATTCGGTTTCATATGGTCTGCGATCTTTAATGTGTCCAATAATGATGGGAAGTATGGATGAAGGAGGTCCACATTGAACATTGGGTGCAGACCAAGGAAGGGGGGAATACTTAACTCAAAAGAATTGTCACTCATAGCCTTGGTGATGGTGTAATGTCCATAGCAAAGTGGATGAAGCTTATGATGGGGTTCTGTAAGGCGCTCTTTCTGCAAATGAAACTAGACCTTGTCTCCCACCTGAAACTTGTGCGACACCCAGTGTTGATCATGGTGTTGTTTGTACTTAGCATTGGCTTTCTATAAAATATCGTGGACCTGTTGTCAGATGTGTTAAATTTGTTCGATAAACTTGGTGGCTTTTTTGGCCTCAGATTGAGCATGGGATGATTCTTCCCATGTGGATGTAAGGGGCAACGTGACATCAATGGGACCTAATGGTTGAAATCCAAACCCCACTTGAAAGGGACTGTTTTCATTCTATCTATGAAGGGATCTGTTGTATCTATGATGAAAATAGGGGAGATTCTCATCCCATATGCATGGATGTTTGGATTTGTACATGCACAAGATATGCATGATCATTCTTTTGACGATCTTTGTCTGCCCATCAGTTTGGGGGTGGAAGGTGGTGGATTTGGTGAGCTTGGTGTCCAACAGTGACCAGAGGCTGGACCAGAATGTGCTTAGGAACCTGCTATCCCAATTTGATATGATGGTTTATGGTATCCCAAAGTGTACCCACACATGTTTGAAGAAGAGCTTCGCAATGGCCTCCACTGTGATATTCTTCTTGCAGGCCGTTAGGATGGCCATATTAGAAGACTGATCAACCACCACAAAAACATAGTCATTTCCCTGTTTGGTTGAAGGAAGGCTCAACATGTAGTCCAACGATATGGATTCCCATGGCCTACCAGGAGTAGGCAGAGGGGTGTACATGTCTTGCTTCTTAGTGGATGGTTTGGAAATGGCGCAAGAAGTGCGGGACCTGATATACTTGCTATCTATCAAATTTTTGTCCAATATAAATGCTTTTGTAGTATTACCACAGTCTTTTCCATGCTAAAATGTCCTACTATCCGACTGTAGTGAGCTTCCCAAATCAACTTCGCACACTTGCTTGAAGGAACACAGAGATGGCCCAGATGACATCACATCATGTCCTGAAGATGAAATTCAGTGAAAGTCACGCTTATGCTTAGCATTTGGTAAGTGGTAGTGAAGTCAATATCACTCTTGTATATTTGGGGCCACTCGGATGCCTCATGGCCACATGAGTGGAGCACCATGGTTAAGGCTACAACTAGAGGTCAACTGAGGCAGTCAGTGACACGATTGGTGCTCCATGTCTTATATTTGATGTTGAGATGGAACTGCTACAAGTATGTGGACCAATTTTTATGGCGGTTGTTCTACAATTTTCCTTGTGTCCGCATGAAATGCAGAGGCTTATGATTAGTGTGGATGACTGTCTCCTTCCTGAGAATGTAGTGCTTCCATTATCAGCAGGATTGTACAATGGAATATATTTCTTTGTCATAGGCGGGGTACTTGCGAATGACATCTTACAATATCTCACTATGATATGGCACTTGATGACCTTGTTGAATGAGAATTGCACCCACAACATAGTCTGAGGCATCAGTCTCAATCTAAAAAGGTTGTTGCAGATCGAGTAAGGAGAGTACTGGGGCTAAGCACAAGCGATGTTTCATATCATCGAATGCTTTCTATTGTGACTTCCCCCACATGAAATTTTCCTTTCCACCACCCTTGGTCACTTGGCTAAGGGCCCATTCAATATTGGATAATCCCAACACGAACCTGCGATAAAAGTTGGAAAGTCCTAAGAAAATTTGAAGCTCAATTAGTGTGGTCGGGGATGGCCAGTCACGAATGACTTGGATCTTGGTTGGATCCACATGCACACCATGCTCATAAGTTGATCCATATGGATGTCAGTGGCCTCCCACCTATTCCAACTGGCTCATTTTGGCAGTTTTCCAATTTGGCATATTTTTTTCTTAGTTTTTGGTTCCCTGACTTCCAGGGTTGTTTTGAGGACCCAAACAACATTTTTAGGGCTCAACACAATTATATTGTAGATGGAGTTAGAGTCTGACGACAACATGTGTATTCCTCAGATAGACCTTTCCAATGGGCTATCGTGCGCCTAAAACGAAGATCGTATGAAAAAGTTACGACCCTGGGAAGTTGATGTACTAGCTTACCCCAATGAGCCCCATGTGACTTTTGGCGCTTCATCTCCTAGGGTTAGGTTTTTGGATGTCTAGGGTTTTGGAATTCCTATTTATTGTAAAAATTCTTGGAGAGCCTCATTTTAACGATCTTCTTGCGAATGAGTGCATTTGTCACATCTCTTCTCAGAGATAAGATGCCACCATTCTAGCAAGCTTGTTATCCGCTGCATTTTACAGTTTCAACACATTTTCTTATTGAATAGAAACCAGTTTTACTGTATCTCTGTTATTCTTTCATCTCTGTGTTAAGAACAATAATAATATGTATTCATTTTTGTTTTTCTCATAAATATGGATCATCAACAATGTAGCCTAGGTATTGGACCTTGTTTATGCCGAAGGATCATTTTTCCAAGTTAGCATATAACTTGTGTTGTCACAGAGTGTGAAGGACCAGCTGAATATGATGCAAGTATTCTACCCAATTATTTTTGAAGATGAGAATATCATCCAAATATACTACCACAAAATAATTGGTGAAAGGCCACAATATATCATCCATAAATCTCATGAAAGTTGTTGGAGCATTTGTCAAACCAAAGGGCATGGCTACCCATTCAAAATTATCTTCTTTGGAATTGAAAGCAGTCTTCCATACATCAATATGTTCTATTAGGACCTGATGGTAGCTAGAATTCAATTCAAACTTAGTGAAAAAATTGTCTCCCTTGAGTTGGTCAAGAAGGTCGTCAATTCGGGGAATTGGGTATTGGTTCCTAACTATGATTTTGTTTAGGGCCTTGTAATCAATGCAGAGTCACCAAGTCCCATATTTATTTTGCACGAGTACAATTAGGCTCCCGTAGTGTGAGGAGTTGGGTCGGATGTGCCCCTTTTGAAGCAACTCTTGGATTTGTCGCTTTCTTTCCTCATTTTCCATTAGAGAGCGACGATAGACTAGCCCATTGGGTAGAGGTGCACTTGGGGTTAGATCGATTGAATGCTTGACCTGACAGTGCAATGGTACCCTAGTGGGTGAGGATAAAATATCTTTGTATTCTTCCATGATGTTTTCCACTTGCTTCTATTGCATGGAGAGGCCTTGTGCAGAGGCCATGTATGTGGTTGCGACCTTCTATTCACTTTGAGAGTGAATCATGAAGAAGACAAATTTCCTATTCTAGGAAATGACCTTCCTACATTGCTTAGCAGAGATCAAAGAAATGGCGATAGGCGGAGCTACCTCTATTATCATGTACAATTTTCTACCCAAAGTAATAATAACAATACAAGGTCTAGACTCATATACAACATGCTGTTTCCACAAGTATGGTTGGCCTAAAAGAACATCACAAATTTCAAGGGGGGGAATATCACACAATACCTCATCCTTGAAGGGATTGATGTCATAGGGAAGACGACATTTTTGGCTGACGCGAAGATCTCTTACTTGGCAGAGCCACCTGATGGTGCAGGGTTGTGGGTGTGGTGTCTTCGACAGGTTCAACCACTTGATGAATTCTGTTGATATCAAGTTATTTTGGATTCTACTATCGGAAATGAAATGCAGTGGATCACCCTTCACCCACATCTACGAGTGAAAAAGGAATTCCCTGACTTCCCTAACTTTTCTATCTCCTTAATACACAACCTCCAATTTGTCCCATATTTCTTTGCCTGACTTACAATGCATAACTTTGACACATATAGAATTTTTCAACCCTCCTAGAATTACATTGACTTCTCTTGAGTTGTCATTACATATTTTATTTCTTGCAACATCTGTGGGTGGAGTAGTTGGTGCAGTGTAACCATCTACAATAGATTTCCAAATATCAAAACCAAGAGCCAACATGAAGCTTTTGATTCTTATTTTCCACAGAGCATAGCCACCTCCATTGAAAAATGGTGCTTTGTTGTTAGTCATTCCCTCTTGTTGATACATATTCAAGATCTACCTCCTAGTTGTTAGACTGTGCTGAAGGCACCTTCTCTGATACCAATTGTTGGAATACTTAAGGGGGGTGAATCAATATTACCCTTTTTCAATAATTAGCAGTTACTTTTATATTTTGTTAATTACAACAATAGATCAATAATGGACTTGTTTGTAAAATCAAATATATAAATATAATTAATAGGAATTACAAGGATTTTTATGAAGAATAGTGAAGGAAACCAATCCTTTTTAGAGCACCAACTCTAGGAGACACAAATCCCCTTCTTCAGGGAACTAACCCTAAGAAGAACCAACTCCCCTGTCTTTAGGGAACCAACCCTAGGAAGCACCAACTCCCTTGTATTTAGGGCACCAGCCCTAGGAAGCACCATCTCCCTTGTATTTAGGGAACCACCCCTAGGAAGCACCAACTCCGTTTTATTTAGGGCACCAACCCTAGGAAGCACCAACTCCCTTTTATTTAGGGAACCAACCCTAGGAAGCACCAACTCCCTTGTATTTAGGGCACCAACCCTAGGAAGCACCAACTCCCTTAATTTACACTTAAAGGATATGAATCCTTTCATGATCCTCCCTTCCACCCTAACTTCATAAGAATCATCATTTCTTCTTCTTGGAATCTATTGTTGTTTTGATCTTCTGATATGGACTACAATGACACTTTATTCTCACCATTATTTCTTGTTTATATACTCTTCCAACTGGTGTGAGATATGAAGCATTGTGTCCCTCTGTTCGGACCATCGCACCTCTTCATTTTAAATTAACAACAATCTTTATTATTATTCAAACATCACTGTGAAGGCTGTTAATTCAATGAGAGTGATTTTCATAAATCGATCATAGGTATGGATCGATTTCTTTTAATTTGATTCCATGTTTCTGCAAATGTTTGCAGAAATCGAATCTTGCAGAGGTGCTTCCTTCAAACCATTTATATGTGACCAATAACGAAAAATCATGGGCTTGTTAATTAATATATGTACCCATCACCTCATGGATTATGTGTTTGTAACCCATGACCGGGGGCTGGACCCTAGTCTTCTGATACTTTGACTTTCAGGCGATTTTCTTTCTCATCCAATATTCTGGAGTTTCAACTCTCTGAAGTGGTTACCTCTCACAAGGGTTGATCCGATGGTTGGCGTGATTCCTGGCGTGATCCAAATAAACGGTCTATATTTGATCCTTACTTATCCTTCCATTGCTTAATACAATGACTCTAACTTAATAAAACATTGAGATGGGCGACCATTATTTACTTCGAGACTTGAGAACTTCCAGCCTCTGCAATCTTTCAACCTTCTGGAGTACATTTCATCGAAGTAGATCAGATGGTCGATATATGTTCTTCCATAGATGGAATATCATGGCTTTTCTAGAGGTTTCTAACAGATCGACGACTATGAATTGATATGCAATTGAGTGGACGATTCTCGTTCACTTGTCACAAGGATTGATCCAATGGTTAGCATGAATCGTGAAACCAAATCAACGGTATAACTTCAATCCTTACTTATACTTCCACTGCTTAATCCGACGGCTGTGAATTAATCAAAGGTTGAGATGGATGACCACTTTTTACTTTGGGACTTCGGAGGTTCGAAGGTCCGAATAATTGTTGTTCTAATTTTCACCAGAGTTGGTCAGCGCCAAAGTGGTCAACATGGGAGAGCTACATCATGTTTTGATCTAACAGTCATGATTCATCATGGAGGATCTTAGATCAATGATTATCATTGACTTTGGCCTTCAGCACTTTGGGTAGTTTCTAATTTCTCTTGAAGGACAAACTCCTGGAGTGACTTAACTTGTTTATGTCACTGCTGACTTGGCACTGGTCGAGTGGCTACCACATGTCACTTAGATTTGTGACTTACATGACCTTAAAGTGCCAACTGGACCTAGAAACTTGTCACCATATGATTTCACCATGTTTCCTTGCTGACATGGATCTCCTTTCGCAGTACATGTCCTCCTCCTCGATCTAACGACTGTGATCAGTTCTAAATCAATGGTCTAGATTCATTTCATCCTTCGGGACATTCGGTTATCCATTCCCAATTATCAATTCTCTTGAAGTGAGATTCCCTGAATAAAACTCAAGCAACTTGACTTCATATAACATTCCATATTTGACGTGAAAATCCTAACATGATCCAACAGTTGTCAGTATTTCAGATGTTAGGGATCTCGTGAATCCTTGATCCAATGGTTGTGATCGGCTCTTAGATCAATGATCTAGATTTATTTCGGCCTTCGGGAATTTGGGTTATCCGTTCCCAATTCTCAATTCTCCTGAAGTGAGATTCCTTGAATAGAACTCGAGAAACTTGACTTCATCTAATGATCCATATTTGATGCGACAATCCTAACACGATCCAACGGTTGTCGAGATTTCGACTATTTCGGGATATCGTCAATTCTTGATCAATGAATGTGATCAGTTCTAGATCAATGGTATAGATTCATTTTTTCCTTAGGGACTTTGGGTTATCCATTCCCAATTCTAAATTGTCCCTAAGTGAGATTCCCTAAATAAAACTTAAGCAACTTGACTTTATCTAACGATCCATCTTTTATGCGAAAAGTCTAACATGATCCAACGGTTTTCAGAATTTTAGATGTTAGGGATATCATGAATCCTTGATCCAACGGTTGTGATAAACTCTTATATCAATGGTCCATATTTATTTCGGCCTTCAAGACTTTGGGTTATTCGTTCCCAATTCTCAATTTTCTCGAAGTGAGATTCCCCGATTAAACCTTGACTTCATCTACGGTTGATAATTCTGTCGTAGTATATCAATGATCAGGGATTATTTTGGAATTAAAACTTGCGCAATCGTTAAATCAACCCTTACATCCCGCAATGGTTCCCCGTCGTTGACCTCCCTTACTGAGATCCCACGGTCAGGACTTAATCATATGTTTGATCGAAAGGTCATTCTCTGTAACTCCCAGATCTGACAGTGCAGGTTTGTCCCGAAATCTACATCAATGGAAAAGATTCTCCCTCGATTATTTTGTAGTTTTACTGTGAGTATTTCAATCCTGATCACGTTTATGCAATGCACTTTCCCTTCTGAGATTTTTGGTAGATTCCTCTGCATGTTGTTTATTGTTGGCCCTTGACCAAGTTTTGAGGATCCTTGGTCATGTTTGACCTATTTTTGGAACTTCAACAGGATGTCGAAGGAGGAGCACAAGACGAAGCAGAGATCATGGGATATCGGCCCCTTTTTAGGGCCCTTTTTGGGTTTTGAGATTATGTAACGAGTATGGGAATGCCAGCCCATGGGTTTACCCATGCTTAGGCTTATTTTGTAATGTATAAATAAAAGACTAAGCGATGTAAGTAGTGACCGATGGCTGAGTGCTAGTACTGGCTATGTGCAAGAAGATGTGATTAAGACTTGCAAAGCTAAGTGAAAGTCATCTGTAGTGCTGTGTGTGCAGACTGTGTGAGGCTTTGTGCCTAGATCTACTTAGGGAAGGAGGATCTGGCAAAGTGTGTGCAGATATCCTGTCCTATGCAGAGTAGTTTTTTTATGCTTTGTGCCTGTAAGACGCTTGACAGAGATAATAAAGAGAAGAAGTGTTGGTGGACGTAGCCCCAGGGTGGGGGTGAACCACGTATATCCTATGTTGTGAATGCTTTGTGCTTTATGGTTGCTCTCTTGTTTATATGATTGAATTCTTAATGAAATGTTAGATGATAGATGAATATGATATGATATTCTAGTGATGAATAATGTGAATGAATGCTAGATCAGATCTTTATGTGTGTGCTTCGTGCTTAAATCTATTGGATCTGTGTGAATACTGCGTTGATATGTTGTTAGGGTTTAGCTATACTGTGAACTAAAGATGAATAATAATGAACTGTAATAACTAAGTGCTCTGTTAAGGTGTTACAATCACAGATCTATGTCACAGCTAAGGTTGCAAACACTGGAGTCCTGCAACCACCCCTGCCTCTACCTTGGGTAAGACTTCATCTACTTCAAAGGTGTTGTCGAAAGGGATGATAGTTAGGGTTTTTTTGGTGCGTTGTTGTAGCATTGAACCCTGGGTCTACCCCTATGACAACAAATTGTTCTGTTGCCGGGACATGAAACTGTGATTGCTGGGAACTGAGGAAGAAGAAGCTCTGTGCGAAGATCTAACATGAAACTATGATTGCTGGGAACTGAGGAAGAAGAAGCTCTATGCGAAGATCTAACCTGAAACTATGAAATATCCATGCATAGATCGGTTTCCTTGGTGCGCAATACTCTACTTGGATTGTGAAGCTCTGTGCTAAGGAAGGAGGCAGATCTGAAGAAAATAGGTAAGATCTGAACAATTTTGTGCTTTGATAGAGGTAAGAATAGTGAAAAGTTTTAGATCTGAAATCTTTGTGCTCTGCCGAAAGTAAGATAAGTGGAAATTTTTGTTTCAATAATATGGATCTAGGTATGTTTGATAAATTTTATCCTAGCCTGAAAACTAGGGCACAACTAGAAGAAAGAAGATTCGATATGAGTAGATTTGATAAGAATAATGAAAGATATGCTATTCCTATGCATAGAAAGAATGTTTGGACTAAAAAATGGATGCAGGATCCTAGAAATAATTTTTTGCAGGTTAGCTACCATGATCTTAGTGCGCAATAGAGGAAAGGATGGGGATCATTTAAGAGAAAGAGAGGGTTAACTCTTTGTTACAATTGCAGAAGACCGGGACATCTTGCTAAGGATTTCCCTGGTAGAAGATCTAGTTTTCTTTTTTGTAAAGCTATGGACCATGAAGTTTTGGATTGCCCTAGAATGATTGCTAAGATTGAAAGAATGAATATGGAACAAGTAGACCCTGAGAAAGTTCAAGGAACTGAGACCATGGAAGAACCCCAGAAGGAATCAGAGACTGTACTATTATAGATGAGAGAAACCCCGAATGACCATCGAGATACTAATCTACCAGAGATATTAAAAGAGAAAGAGAAAATAAAAGTAAGAATATGAGACTTCAACATTGACTGTACTCTGGATGAAGAAACACGGGTGAATATTATGACAGAAAGAACTTGGAAAATTTTGGGAAAGCCTACTATGATTCCTTCATTGGGAGGAATAAGATTATTTAGAGGAAAGTTGATAACCCTATGTGGAAGACTTACCCAGATATCTACTCATGGAACTTTGACAGAAGAAGATTTTTAGGTTGTTAAATTTTTTTAGAATAGCGCCCCATTCACTATATTACTAGGAAAAACTTTGATTGAAAGGGATCATGCTAGAAGGAAAGAAGAAGAAGTCTTAGAGAAGAAAAATAAATAATTAAAAGATTTTATGACTAGGAGGATCGCACACTTGATTGAAGAACAGGAGAATAGATCGAAGCTATTTAGAACCAGAAACTTGGATATTGAACTTGAAAGAGAACAAGAAGACTTACAAAAGACTGAAGCACCTACCCCTGATAGAGAAGAGGTATTGCCCTTGAATCCTAGGAAAGAATCTCAATAGCGCGAAGTTACTATGCTAAAAGGAGATAAGAATCAGAATGGAAAGAGGAATACTGAGA
>ML778226.1:1086148-1108026 GCA_009831015.1 Picea engelmannii
TCATGACATTATCATAACACCATTACAATGACCAAAATTGCTGATAACATCTTATTTTTTCCTCATTATATGATTCATTGAGAATGTTTAGAGGTTTGGTTTTGATTCCAAAACTACTCAAGGAGCTAGCTAGTATCCCCAGGCTTAATTCCAACACCCCAGATTCTTGATTCATCTCCTACGAACACAAAATTTGGGCTCTGTGTTCATATTTTGTTTTCGGTTCTCCAAGATCTTGCTTTCGAAGCTTTGGTTGTTTTTCAAATTCTTCCATATCTATCTCATATACACCTGCTTCTTGGGTAATTTTGGTTTGATTTTCCTGGGTATACATCTCCATATCACACTCTGCTAGATCTGGACGAGTTAAATTTTGATCTGTTTTTTCATTTGTTTTGTGTCCTGAAACCTTTTGTGGATCTATGGTTGTAGGGGAATTCTTTCGTAATGTTTGTTGTTTCTTCGGTTCTTCTTTAGTGTGGTCATCATTCTCTATGGATATCTCTGCTAGGGCTTGGAATTTATTTTTATATGTACATCTCTCTTTAACTGGTTGGGTTCCCAGTCTTCTTGATCCCCTATGCTTCCCCTGTATTTTCGTAAATCCTTCAACATCTGTATTCTCTGGCTATTTAACCTCGAGTTGTTTGATATTCATCGGGTAGTCGCAATATAAATTTCCATGGGTGTGTAATTTCCTGCATATGAAGGGGTTGTGTTCATAGTCCACCATTTGGGTCCACTAATTGTCCTGATAGGTTATTGTTACTGCATCTAGGAGGGCTCATGCTACATTCATATATACGTAGATCCGTGCATAAGTGGTGTATTTGATCGCTTTTGTGATCTCTGATATTTTGATGAAGGATCCCAGGGTATTCCCTATTTCTTCTAGAGTTTCCATCTCCCATAATTCTTATGGTAAAGAGTAAAGTCTAAACCAGACTGGGGTTTATGTGAAGTCCTCATTCTTTGGGGCGAACCTCTTTGTCCAGTATCAAAGGTGCAGACCCGCTGAGTTAAATAAATATGGCCCTTCCTCAAAGACCTTGTCTATGTCTTTCGGGTTGGAAAAGATAGTTGTAAAGAAACCTTTAGATCCTAGATTTAAATCAAATTAGCATTTTATCTTCCTTCTAGTACTCACCCACCCCATGAGGGATTTATCGGATGGCCATATTCCCATGAATTTTCCTATTAAAGCATGCTTCTTCATGATTTGAATATAGTTGTCGATATTAGGTGAGGTCACTTCATGCTTGGGATTTTTTGAAGTACATGCATGAAAACCATTCACCTTATTTATGTCAACTCCTGGATTCTGCATCTCCCCCAACCTATCCTTTCCAGCCTTTCTTGTGCACCCCGTGTCGGTATTTTATGGATGTTGATGTGCTTTCCACAGCACCGTGTCCTTAAAAGTATACTGACCTTTCTGGATTTTTTCTTGGGAATTCCTCGAGGACTCTATCAACACCCACATCCATTTTCAAGCCCCAAAATCCTTTCAAACCCTGAACCCTACTCTACGTCGCTACTCACTCTCTCCATCATTCAATCTCCCAAAAAAGAATCAAAATGCATTGTTGTTAATATGATAGTTGCAATTAAATTAAATGAGGATAAATACCACATTGGAATTAAAAATAATATTCAAGAGATTTCTCATTTACTTTCCTTGATACATAGACTAATTTAGGTTACTTTCCATGACCAAGGAATAAAAAATACCAAACTACATGTTAAAATCCTTTTTATTATTGCTAAGATTTTGAAATAAGTACTCAATGCTCCTCCAAATAGAGTGTGATTGTTGACAAGTGATATCCAAATGCATCTATGAAATAAATAACCCTAGTTGAAGAGAAGTCGTCCAAGGAAGGAATCATTTGTAGAGGAGAAAAGGGAACTACAAGGGGGGTTGGCACTAAACACATGTCAAATTCCTTTTGTTGGAAGGAAATCTCACATGTTAATTGAAAAAAAATAAATCAAAGAAGTTAGAGAAGGGAAACAAATGACTATAAGAAGGGTCCTTAAAGAACTAAAGACCCAGGAGAAGTTATCTTAATGATTATTCTCTCATTAAATGTTAGAGGGGTCGAGGGTTCCCTCAAAAAGCTAGCACTAAAAATATTGTTTTCAATATATAATCCAAATATCGTCCTATTGCAAGAAACTATGTGTTTGAGGTCAAAAGTTATTGAAGTTCTGTCTTCTTTCTTGAAGGGTTGGATTTTTTGTTGTTTGAACATCAAGGGTCCTTCAAGGGGTCTTGTCTCAAATTGGAATGCTAATATTTATCCAATATCTACTACTATATTAATGCATATATGGATTTAGAATATAGAACAAAGGAATTGGGAAAAGTGTTTCAAATTATAAATTTGTTTGAACTCTATAGTGATATGAAACCATTTTGGGTGATTCTAAAAGATCAAGGTCCCATGGAAGGTGATAATATCATAAAAGTAGGTGATTTAAATGTGACTCTCAATTTAGGGGAAATTTGGGAAGAATCCACTAGGATATATCCTTTCTCTAATTATTTTAATCATATATTTGAATAATTGAAACTTATTGATTTTGAGTCAATCTAGATAGTCCCTACTTGGTGAAATTATTAAAGAGGTAGGGAAGGCATTTCCAAAAGTTTAGATAGAGTCCTAGTCACTGAAAGTATTTTAGAATAAGCCACTAAAATGAAGTCATGGGTAGGTTATGGGGTATTCATATMATTTACCCATTCTATTTATAATTGAAACAGAGGATCAGAAGCCCCCATCTCCTTTTAAATTTAATCRTTTATGGATAAATGATGAATATTTTRGCTTTGTTGGGAGTTGAAGGAGGAAACAATCTAAGGTGGACGCAGGCCCAATTCTCAGGGGGGCGGGGGTGGGGGTTTGTGGAGTGAGTCCTAGGTGGACACAGGTCTAAGGGGGGTGGCGRTGGGGGTTTGCGGAGTGAGTCCTAGGTGGATGCAGGTCTGATGATCGACCATATTTTATTTTTGAAGGTAATTCTCGTCGAGCTYMTGTCACCCAGAGTCTTTTCCACCAAAGGATGAGACCAGTCTCTCTAGAGGGTTCCTTTMTAGGTTGAATTAAGGGAGGGTTCCTTTCTGGGATGAATTAAGGGCTCTGATTTCACCGCACGTCGATGGAATAAGAATATATGGAAATTGTCAATTTCAAGGATATTCTAGTTAAAATCCAATATTTTAAAATGTATTCAGAATGCTCAAGTAGATCTCCTCTGTATAATCCTTGTGATCCTTCATTGGCAGAGTTTGCTTGCGAGTATAATGAAGCCATGAGGTTCTTTGTACCAGATGCTTTGGGAGGAGATCCAATGGTTAATTTAAATGGTTTTCCAAGTGGTAAAGGGGATATCTCCATTAATTCCCCCATTCAGAACCCTGAGCCTCCCTCATCACCTTATCCTTCGCTAGTTCCTCCGATCGTTAAAGAGGTTAGTCCCTCTGGTCTTCCTGGCACGATATCTGAACTTAAAGCCTACTAGAAATGTGTTAGGGTTTGGCCCGGTAAAATACAGATGGTGGTCGACAGACATATCAAGGTCCTGAAGGTGATTAAGTACAATGATACAACGTTGTTAAGAAGGTTTTATGGTAAATTTCCAAGGAAGGGTTCTCCGGCCAAACGCGTCGACCTATCATTGGAAACCTTTGATTGGTTATTCTTTGGTTTTCCATGTTTTAATCAGAGGATGGATCTGCTTCATGTTTAATTTGGGATCCGATTGTGATATGATTCTAGAGAAGAATTAGAATTAGGGTCATTCGTGGTTGGTCATCCAAAATGGATCGTTGAATTTGACCCAGCTAAGGAACCAGTCACTGTTATGAAAGTATGGTCCATCCTTCTAGGTATCTGCTGGCCTTTTGGTCCAATAAAACTCCAGAATCCATTGGAAAAAATATAGGTAATTTCATTTGTTTGGAGCCTGGATGGGATCAAAATCCAAACAAATGTTGTGCTTGGATTCAAGTGGAGTTTGATCTTCAAGACAGTTTGGTAAGTAATATCAACTTGGTTTACAGAGATAATAGATGGCACCAGAAAATCATTTTTTGGAAATTTCCTTTCTGCTCCTTTTTGTGCCATGAAGTGGGCCATTTGCAAGCACAATGTAAAAATATTTTTTTTCCACCAAGGAGGCCAATGAAAATATAAGTAAAAAATGAAGGATATGTTGGTAGATGACTCTGGTAATATTCTTGTTGTTTCCTCTCTTGTTATTATTTCCTCTTCTATTGAAGTTCCCATAAGGGATCCTTTTGTCCTGTTTGACCCCTATATCTCTCCCACCTTGGTTTCCCTATATATTTCCCCTTGCCTCTCCCCCCCTCCTCTCTCCATCCTGTCGGGTGGTGCTACCTCATCTCCTAAGGCCTCTTGGATTAAATATGGGGACAATAACTCTAAATTCTTCCACCGTTATCCCAATTTTAGGAAGAATATTAATACCATTTAGGAAATAAAATCTATTGATGGTTTGATAGTAAGCTCATTCAAAGATAATGTTGAGGAAGGTGTTCAACACTTCCAAGCATTATTCCAAGCTCCCAATGGATGTCCCATTCAATATATTTTGCAGGTAATTTAAAATTTTCAACTAGTGATTAATGAATAAATGAATATCTCACTTTGGGAGGAGGCCAATATAGGCATAATGAACTTATTATATATATCGCACTTTGGGAGCGGTAAACACATCAACGAATGTGTAAAGAAGTTGTTATCGCAAGTTCATGGAGGAATCTTATGGGTGGATAGGCTAGTGCCTATTAATGTTGATATCATTGAAACAATCATAGGGATACCCATGGATGGGGAGAAGCCAAAACAATACCTAGAGGATAAAACTAAGGAGAAATCCATTTCAGACGAAATAAAAGATAAATATGTTGTGGAGAGGGGTAACAGGGGAATCAGGATCATCAACATCGACGATCTTGTGACACTACTTACAACACGACTGTTAGGTTGCAAGTTAATGTGTAAGTGTAGGAAGGAGGAAGTACCCACAGGAGTAGTAGCAGTTACGACACAGTGCGCGAAGGGGATCTCGATGAGCTGGGATCCATATCTACTAATTCAATTCTATAGGACTTCAAGGACACACAAGACTGGAGCTCTGAGTTCCACTATTCGTTGTTACTCATCCTCATTGCACTCATGGGATGGAAATAACCCACATACAATTTGTTCCTGACAAGGACATGAAAATGTGGTGCAACATGCTAGACATCTCTTCATAGCACAACAGATCCCAAGAAGAAGAAACTTAACAACGGCGTATTTGTACTATACCTAAAAAATATTGAGAACAAGTTAGCAGATACATGGAGGATTCCCACATAAATTGTCCAAGAGCTTGCACAAATAGAGAACTTCCAGGAATCACGCCATAGTATGTGGCTACAAGAAAAGAGGGATCCATCCAAGGAGTGTTTGCAGTTGAATTATTGCATGACAATGCAGGACATCCAAATGGAGGTCCAGGAATTGCTTGAGGAGTGGATAATGCCAACAATCCCAAATACGGTGCTAGTAGGACAAACTAGGACGCAGGATAGAACAGTCCCTGCGTAGCAGACAGGCACAAATGACGCAATCAAAAAGAACAATATTGCACAAGGTCAAGAAGGGGGAAGTGTTACGATACATAAGAAAACCATGACAAAGAATAAATCACAGTGTGGTTCTACATAGGGACTACCGCGCACAAAGCAGGAAACAAGAGGAGCGACAAAACAAGTGCGCACGGAAGAAATGAAAACAGAGGCACAAGAAATGTCCATGGAAAAAGGAGAAGGGAAGGATATAGTTTTGGATACACATATGTCAGAAGAATCCAAGCCATCAGAGGCCCAAAGGAAGAGAAAAGAGGAGAAATCAAGTGGCTCCAAAAATAATACCAAGGCCCACAATAAACCAATGGCAACATCATTGACAACAGATGATGTGGAGATGATAGCCATGATAGTGGAAGATCGATTTTCAGAGGTGTGGGAAAACACCAAAAATCACAGGGCTTCAATTTTGGAGAAAATACAAGAAGTGAAAACTACGTTGGAGCAGTTGAGGAGCAGGGCAGAACAACAACAACAAAAGACAACAACACTGACTAAAGAAGGGGCATCGATTGGAGAGACAGTGTAGATCAAAGCATAGAGGAACATACATTTTATCATCACTCCTAATATGTTGTTTATGGATGAGGAGACAACACAGAGGCCCCTAGAAGATATTGAGATGTTGGACTTGGTGTTTCCCAAGATTCCAACTAAAGCGCTATATAAATTACAAGTGAGCATCACGTAAGAGATTCAGTCCAGAGAAAGGTCTGATGCGACGAACTTACAATTGGCACAGGAAGAAAACACCTCACTAAAGGAGGCACTTAGCCAGGAAGGGCAGGATAAAAATATGGCACAAATAAAGTTGGGTGATATGGAGAACCAAATTCAAGAATTATTTCAAGCCATCTTAGATAGCGAAGGAGTATAGGAAACCTCATCGTAAGAGAAAATGAGAAAGATAGCACAGAATCTGCAATAGTATAAAGAAAAGATAAAATAACTAGAGGATCATGCAGTTCCCACGACTCCTCTAGAATTCAAAGTGCAAAGAGAGTAGGATGCGAAAACTTCTACAGAGGACATCACGTAGAACATACACAGAATGACAGAGCTGTTGGAGAAGAGCACCCAACTATGGACACAACTTTTAGAAGATGGGAGCTTACAAGAGCTCCAGGGGAAGGAGGAAAAACTAAATGAAACAATGGTAGATGTCAAACAGTGGCAGAGGATGATGTCACTGTCGGAGAAGATCAAGATGACTGTGGAAATGAAGAATTTACAAGTCGACGAGAAGGCAGTACAAGTGCAGAAGAAGGTCGGATAGGTTTAGTTAGAGCCCCTGCAAGAAAAGGCGGATTAGTTGGTCTTCAAGATCGATGAAACAAATATGAACATAGTGAAAATAAACTTGGAAGGGGGTGAACTGCTACAAAACCAAGTTACCGCACAATTGGTTGAAAACATGGCCGAAAGGAACAGTCAGGCTCTGGCACAGTGCTAGAGAATAACTGAAATGTATGATGTGTTGGTGCAAGCAGTGATAGATGGTGGAGTAAGGAAGTGACTCGGCACGAGTCACAATGTCAGTGTTGGGGGCATGTTAGGCATAGGCCCATTTTTGGGAAAAGGATAATTTTGGAGAATAAAGCACAAATAAGGAAAATATAGCTGGCAGGAAAAGAAACATGTGTAGATTAAAGCACATGCAAAGGAGGAAAGAATGTGAGGCACACATGCAAGATGACCAAACCATGATAGGGTTAGGGTTTTGGTAAGAGGATGTAATGGCTGATAAGAAAAAAATAAGTATAAAGAGGTACATAGGAGGTCTAGGTCGGGGTTTGAAGAGTTGTATAGGGTTCAGTGTGATTGTAATTCCATAATGTAAGAATGACTATAAAATACAAGGTTGTTTTGTAAGTCGTTAAGATGTAGAAATAAAGGAAGGTAGATCTTGAGGGTTAGATCACAGGATGAGGAGTTTGGTATGATCTATTCCTCCTCATTAAATATCTTGATCCAACTGAGGGAGAATTGTAATGCGCGTGGTTCCATAGATGATAGAACAATAATAAAAGATCCCAAGATCCAGATATTTGTGGGCGTAGCCTAGGAGGGGGTGAACCATGATAGATTATGTGTTATGTGAATGATTCATTGTTATATCTTTGTTGTTAATGATTAGATCTTAGATGAATGTTTAATGAAGTAGCTAGATCTAATTTTTTTGCATGCATGAATAAGAATGATAGAGTACTTAACATAGATGGATGTTATAGTAAATAAATAAATATCACAAGGTTCAATTCCATATCCACACTCATTCCCAGGCTGCAAGCACCTGAGCATTGCAACCACCCATTTAACTATCTCAGGTCAAACTGCCCAGTGCACCCTGTGTACTGCGTTGCCTTCTGGTTTTCTAGGGGGGGGGCGATAGTTTTAGATGGTTTTGTTGGAAATTATAATAGATATGAACATAGGTCAGCCCAATATTTGTATCAACAGAGAATTCTTGGCCCTCAACCAAGTTTTGGAGAACCATTTTCCTGTTTGACCATTTTTGGGACTTCGACAGGCTGGTCAAAGACAGAGCGCCAGGAGAAGTGGAGATCATAGGATCTCGCCCCCCTTTTTTGGGATTTTTGGGTTTAGGGTTTATGTCACATGTATGGGATGTCGGCCCATGGGTTTACCCATGCTTAGGCCCCTTTTGTAATGTATAAATAGATATCTAGTTGATGTAAGAAGTACTAGTCAATTGTAGGTCGGTGTGCTAAGTGCAAGTGATGTAAGTAGTTGGATCTATGTGATTGAGTTGGCTCTGTGCATATTGTGTGTTGAGAACTTGTAGAGCTAAGTGAAAGTGATTGTAAGAAGGCTCTATGTTGTGCCAAGCTTGGGGAAGGAGGATCTGGCGAGGTGTGCGCAGATCTCATGTTCTATGCGGAGTTGGGTTTGTGGCTCTGTGCATGTAAGAATATTGAAAGAAGATAATAAAGAAGACAAAGAGTTGGTGGACATAGCCCCACATTGGGGGTGAACCACGTATATCCTGTGTTGTGATTGCTATGTGTGATTGATGTGATTTATGCTTAGTGTTGTAAAATTTATGTATGTTAGATGCATATGATGTGGTAGCTTAGTGATTAATATCATGAATGAATTCTAGATATGATCTATTTCTATGTGCTAATTGCTTGGATGTGTTAGATCTTGTTGAATATTGCGTTGTTATGTAATTAAGGTTTTACCTGCGATGTGAATAAAGGGTTAAAGACTAATGAATGTTAACTGTTAAGTGATCTATTAAGCATTGTGATCACAGATCTGTGTCCCATCTAGGTTGTATACACTTGAGTCCTACAACCCCCCTGCCTCTACCTCGGGTGAGACTTCATATTCTTCGCAGGTGTTGCTGAAAGGGCCGGTAGTTAGGGTTTTGTTGGTGCGTTTTTGAAGTGTTGAACCCTGGGTCTGCCCCTGTGCCAACAAATGGTTTCGTTGCCGAGACCTGAAACTGTGATTGTTGGGAACTGAAGAAAAGAGAAAGCTACGTCCATAGATCTATTGTTTTAGTGCGCAGTACTCTACTTGACTTGTGAAGCTCTGTGCCAAGAAGAAAAGTCTGATCTGAAGAAAAGAGGTAAGATCTTAAAACTTTGTGCTCTGATAAAGGTAAGATAAGTGGAAATTTTTGTTTTGAAAGAATGGATCTAGGTATGTTTGATAGATTGTGTCCTAGTCTGAAAACTAGGGCACAGATTGAAGAGAGAAAATATGACATGAATAGATATGATAGAAATAGTGAAAGATATGTTATTGATATGCATAGAAATAATTTTTGGACTAACAAGTGGATGTAGGATCCTAGAAATAATTTTTTGTAGGTCCATCATTGTGATCCCAGTGCATAGTACATGAAAGGTTGGGAATCAGTTAAGAGAAAGAGAGGATTAACTCTTTGTTACAGTTGTAGAAGACCGGGACATCTTGCTAAGGAATGCCTTGGTAGAGGTCCTATTTTCCTTTGTTGTAAAGCTACTCGACATGAAGTTTTGGATTTCCCTAGAATGATTGCTAAAGTTGAAAATATGAATATGAGACAAGAAAACCATGAGGAAGGCCAAGAGACTAAGAATATGCTAAAGAATCAGAAAGAATCAGAAGCTATATTATTGCAGATAAAAGAAACACTGAATGATCACAGAGACACCAGTTTATCAGAGATCCTAAAAGAAAAAGAGTGCATAGAAACAATAATATGAGACTTCAACATAGATTGTGTATTGGATGAAGAAACAAAGGTGAACATTATGACAGAAAGTACTTGGGAAATCTTAGGAAAGCCTACTATGGTTCCTTCTTTGGGAGGAATAGGATTGTTTAAAGGAAAGATGATAACCTTATGTGGAACACTTGCCCATGTACCTATGGTTTCTCATGGAGCATCGACAAAAGAAGAATTTGAGGTCATTAAGTTTGTTGAGAAAAACGCCCCCTTTGAACTTTTGCTAGGAAAGACTTGGATTGAGAGAGATCAAATCCGAAGGAAAGAAGAAGAGGAAGTTATAGAACAGAAAAAGCAAGAATTAAGGGATTTCATGGCTAGAATAATAACGCGCTTAATAGAATAACAGGAAGACAAGTTGAAGCAACTGAGGGCCAGATACCTAGTTGTCGAAGTTGAAAGAATGCAAGAAGACTTAAAGAACTTATCCATGCAAGAGAGTAGAGCACCTACTCTAGAAACAGTAAGAGAAGAAATATTACCCTCGAACCCTGTGAAAGACCCTCAATAGTGCAAAGTTACTATGCTAAGAGGAGATAAGAACAAGAATGGAAAGAGGAATCCATAGATGCAAATCACAGGGAAGAAAGAAAGAAATCTCAGTAAGAAGAAAGAAGAGCTATAAAAATTGTAGGAGGTTCCAGAGAGGACTTCACAGAAGAAAGGTTTGTAGAACTTGAACCTCGCTGGAATAGCATAACAACGCAGATTGACACTTCACCACGATGAAGAACTATGATCGTTAGAGGCATCCCGACCATTAGAACGACGCTCCAGAACGACTAGAAATGCAGTTATTTCCAGAACGTTCGCCATTGGACCATTAGGACCGCGCCATAATGGCTGGAATTGCATTGATTGAGGCATTCCTACCCATTGGAGGAGTCTGTTATGATGTTATCTATTTAAATCGTTGAATGTCTTACCATGGACACTTTTGCCAATTATGATTATCCGAGCCCACATAGAACTAATCGCTTTCGTGTAGTGCTTATTGAGACCTCACCATTCGTTCTGATACCTTGATTGTTTATTCACCAACCCAAGATATCTTATCTCAAGCGTGTATGTCGGGTGACCTTAGCGCAGTAGAGAAATCCATTGAAAATATCTTAATAGACCTCATGGCTGAGAAGGTCCTGTCCATAGGAGTACATGCCTCATTGACGAGAGGAGTGCAAGCATCCCCATAGACTGCACATCGATCTGGGCCATCCTGAACTACGACAAAGAAGAGAAGCAAGCATCATGATGACTTGGAGAACGTGAAGCTCATCCCGTCGGTCTTGCCTGACTATATCCCACCTATGGCTGGCGCAGTTAGTCGTGACAACATCTCAAGGGACTTCAAATATACATTGATCACTACGTACCTCCTGAAGGGGATACACATAGTCAAACCATATTTAGGACAAATTATGACATTGAATATCAATGAATTCAACTTGGGAGACCACAAAAACTATGGCATGATCGCACCACACAAGTATTTGACCAAGAAAATGGGGAATAAGTCGAAGATAATCCCCCAGCCGTGGACCATGGACATCATGAGGTCCACGATCCTCAATGTGATGAAGATACCACACTTCGGCAGACATCAAGAGGTTAAAGCATGTGTTAAAATCCTCCTGTCATGCTACCATGGTGGTTACCTGTGGTTGGATAGGCACATCACAGTAGATCCGACGCTAATCCACTGAATCACCGGATTAAGAATGCAAGGACTGGATCCTCGGGATTTTTACCCAGGGAAGGTTGTAGATCACGCCCTGGCGCAAGGAATAAAAGACACCTATGGCGATGTGGAGAAAGGGAAGTAGGGATACAAGGTAGCCTCCATATAGAATGGCACAGTGCGCCTAGCTTGTCAGTTGATCATTAGTAAGCTCATCAGGAAGAACAGACCAACGCAGGTCACAGGGTTTTTTGTCGACCTCGCAATAAATGCGTTGAAGGCATGTAGATGATATGGACGAGCTACCTCGTCAACCAGTTGGAGAAATATTTTCTTGAAGTGCAAGACTAGGGCTATGAGTTTCACTTCAGCTGGTTGTTGATTCTGATTGTCTTCATTGTTTGGGAAATTTCGAAAGGAGTGACCTTCCCTAACATTGAGTCGTCTGAACCATTGGCCACAAAGTTCACTACGGTATGGTATTCGAGCAACATGGCGAAGCAATGGAAGTCCAATGTAGTGTTCCACACCTACTACTTGCAGCTGAAGAGATCCATTGAATCCTTCCCTCGCATGATGTCGAATACACTGCATCGATTCAGGCCATTCGCGAAGTTTCACACAGATAGGCATTTCGTATATATCACTGCGTGCAAGGATGAAACCAAGGAAGATATCTAGTCATATTACAAAATCACCGAGGAATATATGGAGGAAATAACCAAGGAATGGCCTGCAGAATTTCTAGTACAAGTTGAACAGACAAAACTCTCCGACCCTGACCTCATCGAAAGTCATGTAGTCACCCGAGAAGAATATGATGCACCCAGCAGCAGCAGGAAGAAAAAGAAGGAAGAGGTATAGGAACTAAACAATGCATCAAAGGAGACTACACCATATTCACCTGAAGGAGGAGGAGGTGACGAAGTAGACAAAGAAGAGGATGAAGGAGAAGAAGAAAAGCAGGAACAGGGTGAAGTAACACCGCCTAAAGATCCCCTTCCAAAGATTGAGACATCCAAGAAAATAAAGGGTTCCCCCAAGAAACCTTCATCGTGGAAGAATTCAAGAGCCAATAGACCTCCATTATAGACTGTGCTCACGGTGGATGATATTGACCTCATCATCGTCGCTGTATTAGATACCTCAGAGAACATTTTGCAGCGAAGCGAAGCCAAACAGGAGACAATGTTTGCAGCATCGAGGCAGAGCTCAAAGGGGCATAACAAGATCCTTATTCGATTTGTGTAGTGTCTACTGCACCGTTATCAGCATGGGACATACAAGTAGGAGATGAGCTTGCCCAGCTACGTAAATTAGCATATTCGACAGAGGCTTGCCTTCTTCGGGTCCAGGAGGAAAAGGAACACGACACAGAGGCATCAAAGCAAGCAAAGGATGAAGCCTTAGAGCAACTTCGGGTTGCGCAACAAGAAAAAGATGACCTCTAGGCAAAGTTTGCAGAGGATAGAACGCAGATCCAGAAGGAAAAAGAGAAGATGCTCACAGAGAAGATGGTATTTAAAGAAGTAGTCACTAGAGAACTTCACTCCGTGTCGGGCCTAGAATAGATGGAGGAGGAAACAATTGAGAGCCAAGTAGGGAAGCTCATTTAATCAATTCAATAGCTCCAAGAAAGAGTAGCATAATTGTAACTACAAGTCGTGCTAAGAACTCCACGGGACGTGCAAGATCAGAGAGAATAAACTGCTCAGAGTGCAGTTGAAATAATCAAGGGATTGGCCTTAGAATGCAAGCAACTCAGTAGTCGAAGTGAGAAGACCTACAAGCGCCTTGCAGAGGACCCAAAACTAAGGACATTGGAGTCACATCTCCAGGAGGCAAAGCAACAAGTAGCAACAGTAAAAGCACAGTTGAAGCCACTGTCAGCGGTCGAGAGGATGAAAAGGTCCCAGGAATAGCGCACATTTCAGCAACAGGTCCATGCCATCCAGAGTAAAGTCATGGAAGTGACCCAGAGGCTCCATCCAGTGCAGGATGAATCCTACACACCTTTTGAGGAGATTGAGGGACAAGGTGCACAGCTGGAACAAGTGGTCACCTCAGTGGAACAATGATTGGAAGGACCTGTCACCGAGAAGGTCATTCAAGATTTCTTTGAGCAGGAGGCTCTGGCGAAGCAGTAGGTTGAAGCAGCTCGAGCCAATATTGAGGCCTTCGAAGAAGAGTTGCCAAAATCAGAGTGACTCAGGATGAGTCACAGGTGATTATTGGGGGCATGTTGGCCCTCGGCCAAGTTTTGGAGAACCTTGGTCGTGTTTGACCATTTTTGGGACTTCGATAGGCTGGTCGAAGACGAAGTGCTAGGCAAAGCGGATATTGCGAGATCCCACCCCCCTTTTGTGGAATTTTTGGGTTTAGGGTTTATGTAACAGGTATGGGATGTCGGCCCATGGGTTTACCCATGCTTAGTCCCCTTTTGTAATGTATAAATAGATATCTAGGTGATGTAAGAAGTACTGGTCAGTTGTAGGATGGTGTGCTAAGTGCAAGTAATGTAAGTAGTTGGATCTATGTGATTGAGTTGGCTTTGTTTATATTGTGTGTTGAGAACTTACATAGCTAAGTTCAAGTGATTGTAAGAAGGCTCTGTGTTGTGCCAAGCTCGGGGAAGGAGGATCTAGTGAGGTGTGTGAAGATTTCCTGTCATATGCGGAGTTGGGTTTGTGGCTCTGTGCATGTAAGAATATTGAAATAATATAATAAAGAAGACAAACAGTTGGTGGACATAGCCCCACGCTGGGGGTGAACCACGTATATCATGTGTTGTGATTGCTATGTGTGATTGATGTGATTTATGCTTAGTGTTGTAATCTTTATGTATGTTAGATTCATATGATGTGGTAGCTTAGTGCTTAATATCATGAATGAATGATATATTTGATCTATTTCTCTATGCTAAGTGCTTGGATGTGTTAAATCTTCTTGAATACCGCGTTGTTCTGTAATTAGGGTTTTACCTGCAATGTGAATAAAGGGTTAAAGACTAATGAATGTTAACTACTAAGTGCTCTGTTAAGCATTGTGATAACATATATGTGTCCCAGCTAGGTTGTAGACACTTGAGTCCTACAACCCCCCTTGCCTCTACCTCGGGTGAGACTTCATATTCTTCACAAGTGTTTCTGAAAGGGCCAGTAGTTAGGGTTTTGTTGGTGCGTTGTTGAAGCGGTGAACCCTGGGTCTGCCCCTATGCCAATAAGAAGTAACCAACATCTAGCTTACTCTTGTTTTCCTTTGGAACATGAACATAGGCCTCACAACCAAATACCTTGAGATGTGTGAGAGAAGGTTTCTTCTCAGTCCATACCTCTTGTGGAGTCTTGTCATCCAGCGTTGATGAGGGTGATATGTTGACTAGGTAACATGCAACACCCATTGCCTCTGCCCATAATTATTGACCTAACCTGACACCATTGAGCATGCACCTTGCTTTTTTCCATGAGCATCATGTTCATCCTTTCTGAAACTCCATTTTGTTGAGGTCTATATGGAGTAGTTTTCTGCCTTGATATACCACACTTCTTATAGAATTATTCAAATTCATTCCCGTAGAACTCTCTGCCTTTATCTGTCCTTAGCACCTTAATTCTTTTCTTTGTTTTATTCTCAACAAGATCGTTAAAATCTTTAAACCTATCAAAGACTTCAGATTTATTCCTGATGAAATATATCCAAGTATTCCTCGAGAATTCATCTATAAATGAGACAAATTACACATATTTTCCCAATGATGGAACCGAAACAGGAAACACATCACTGTGAACTAGCTGTAAAATTCCTTCTTCCCTCATTGCACCAGAGGGGAATCTTACTCGATTATAATTCCCATATACACAATGTTCACATAAATCAAAATCCAAAGATAAGTTATAAATACCTTCAACCATACCTTTATCATGTTGTAGTCAAAGACCCTTCTCTCTGATATGCCCCAGTCTTTGATGCCACAACATAACCTTTTCTCAAGATACTGTAGGAGTTCTTTCTTCTTCAACTCCAATATCAAGAACAATGGAACTATTACACCCATCACTAATAGTATTTCCTTGCATATTATACATAGTTCCAAACCGAAATCCCTTCAACAACACCATTTCTCCTCGAACCATCCTGCAGGTTTCCTTTTCAAATATTTTTTTTACCCCTGCATCGTCCATTTTTCTTACATAAATCAAATTTCTGTCCAAACCTGGGATGTGAAAAATAGTAGGTAGCATTATAATCCTTCTATCTATGAGCCTCAACTTGAATTTTCCTCATCCTATGATTCTGGTTGTCGATTCATCACCTAGGAAAACATTACCTCCATCATACATTTCATATTCACATAACCACTCCCTGTGGGGATTCATATGAAAGGATTAACTTGAGTCAACCAACCATGCCTCATGATCTACATGTGTGCTTGAAGAAGCCAAGTACACGTCCCCTCCTTCTTCCTTGGAGTTATTTTCTTCTATAGAAGGAGCTTCTTCAGATCCCTTATTTTTCTCAATTTTGGATCTACACTGCTTCTTGTAGTGCCCTTCTTTTCCACATCTCCAGTATACCTTTGAAAACTTTCCAAGAGATTTAAATCTACCCTTATAATTAGATCTCCCACTTGAGGACTTAGATATATTTATTTCTTGGGAGCATCCTCTTGCAAATAATGCATCTTTGCTCTGTCCTTCCATGTTCTTTCATCTCATCTCTTCCAACAACAAGGATGAGACCACTTCATCAAACTTCAAGGAAGTTGTATTACTATGTATGGCCACAACCAAACTATCCCATGAGTCTGGTAAAGAGAACAGTAAACCGATACACTTATATTCATCTGAAATATTAATCTCAACAGATACTAACTGACTTACCATATTATTGAAGGCGTTCAAATGCTCTACCACCGAGTCTCCATCTCTCATCCTCGGGTTATACAACTTCTTTCTTAGGAAAAGTTTACTTATTAGGAAATTAGACTAATACAACTTCCCCAACTTATCCCATAAATATTTGGTTGTAGCTTCCTATGAGACATTCAGTAATACTGAATATGAGAGACACAATCAGATTGTGCTCTTCACCTTCCGATACAAATTTTTCCAGTCATCTACTGAAGTTTATATAGGTGCAGTACCTGGATCTACCATGATCCACTGATCTCTACCCACCAACAGATCATCCATATTGAGCTTCCACAGCTCAAAAATTTTCCCATTAAACTTCTCGATCTCCATTTTCAAATTGGTCGCCATTTATTTTCACCTAAAAAAATCAATACCACGAATCTCCCACTGTAACAAGGTTTATCACAGTCCCAAGAAAAACCCTTGACCACAAAGGAATCCCCCTGAAGCCAACAAAGCTATGATACCAAATGTAGATTTTAACCTTGTACAATATTTTACTGCAAATAGATTTTCAATAAAAGAATAGAAAAGATATAATGGAAAATACTCACATTACACATAGATTTTTCCCCTGGAAAACCAAACCGGGAAAACCAACATATTCTATATTCATTCATAGTGATCATACATTGTTTACAATAAAATATATATATAGGATCCAGCGACATCCAAAACCCTAACCCAATGACCTAGATTAGTCAATGACCCTAATTCATTAACCGAAAATAGAAAACCATCGGAAAAAACCATGTGCCGAAAAAATTCCCAACAATGGACACAAAAATCGAGGCGACACAAAAAACAAGGCAAAAATGTGACATGTTTCCCGAGGCAAAAAAAAATTCTCGGGGGCCCTGCCCTCGAACCCCTGCGCACCCAACGCAACGTAGCAGACACTATGGCTAGTAATACAAAGAATATAAGACATACCCAACACTCGTCAGGTTGAAGGTTTTAAATGAGGAACCGTTGATAAGAATATAAAAGAAAGCAGAGGAGACCAGCCCAATAATCCAGTAGACCCGGTCTTCTGTAAAGTTGAAAGCAACGAGCATTTTCCTCAAGAAGTGCCAACTTATTCGATCATAAGAATTAGACATATCTAATTTAATGAGCATGCCTATTTTTTTTTATTGCTTCATTGGGTGGACTGTTTCATGTGCAATGAAAATCCCATCCAGGATTTTTCTCCCTTCCACGAATCCTCCCTGCTCCTTGGAGATGATATTTTTTAACAGGGTTTTAAGTCTATTCCACCAGCTTGGAGAAAAATTTGTAAATAAAATTACAGAGTGCAATTGGTTTGAAATTTTATACTATTTTTGCCTCTATTTCCTTTGGGATTAATGCTAAAAAGGTGGCATTGAAATCTTTGATCATGGAGCATGACGTTTGTGATTCTTCCACAACCTCCCAGATGTATTTTCTGATGATTTTCCAACATTTCTGGAAGAAATTAGAAGTGAAGCCATTGGGGCCCGGGGACTTCCCTATTTCCCTGTCCATGACTGGTCTTTCTACTTCCTTCACGGAGGCCAGACCCATTAAAAATTGTTTTTTGTTAGGGGTGATAAGTTTATGGATGTTCCTGGAGATCTATTGGATCGCCTTCTTCCTGTCCTGATTTGGTTATGTGAGGAATGTTTTGAAATGGTTGACCAATTCCTTTTCTATGTCTACCGGGGAGTCGGTTCTTTCACCTAAGCTCTGGACAAGAGTCGAAATCCTATTCATATTTCTTCTTTGGAGCAGGGAGTTGTGGAAGAATTTTGTATTTCGATCTCCTTCCCTCAACCATCGGATTCTAGATTTTTTTTTCCAGAGTACTTCTTCCTGAAGTTCCCACTTATCTAACTCCATTCTGATTTGATTTTCTCGATCATGTATCTCCTCTAAAAATATTCATGAGGATGTTAATCGTTGAATTGTTGTCATTTTTTATTCTAACCAATTCTTCTCTTCAAATATATTCCCAAATACTTCCTTACTCCACTTCTTGAGTTTGATTTTGACATGATTAAACCTTTTTTGGAACTAGTACACTTTTTTTCCATGAAGGTTTAACTTCTCTCCTCACCAGGTTTCAATATTAGGCATAAAATCTTGGTGATCCATCCATAATTTTTCCATACAGAACGACTGAGGGTGGGATGCTAAGGTTTCCTCCCAAGTAAGACTGATCTTCTAGTGGTCTGAGCCAAAGAAAGGGAGAACTTCTGTAGTTATTGCTTGTTGAGCTCGAGAAAGGGATTATGAGGTCAGAAATTTGTCTAGCTGCATAGTTATGTTTCTTGTCAGTCTTCTCTTATTAGTACAATTAAAAGGGCCATTGATGGTGTGGATTTCTACTATCCTATTATTAGTTATCCAGTATCAGAAGGAGTCACTCTCTGCCTCCAGGCGTCTTGCACCGCCATTTTTTTCTCAGAGGGTTGTGATCATGTTGAAGTCGCACCCTATGACCCAGTGTTGGATGCTCAAGGAATTCCCGAGGTGGTTCAATGCTTCTAGAAAATATCTCTTGAGAGTTGGGATATGAGGGCTATAGGCATTCAAGATGAAATCGTGGGACTGAGATCCTAAACCCTTGAAGCTCATAGTGACGATTCTAGGGGAGAGGATGAACAGGTCTAATTTCCATTTCGTGGGGTCCCAGAGAATTTTCAGGCCTCTTAAGGCCCTGTCAAAATATATTGTTGCTACCTCACTACCTTTCCATATATTTTTTGCGGTCTTTCCCGTTGAAGCTCTATCAAATTTTTTTCTTGAATCAAAACTATCTCATCCTTCTCCCAGGTTATCCTTTTTTCATCATTTTGTGTTTGGATGGGGCATTTAGGCCTCGCATATTCCATGAGATTAGTTTCATGATCACTTTTGATGGGTTTTGAAGTAATTTTTCGGGAGTCCAACGACTTGTCCCATGTCCAAAAGGTGTGCACCTGTTTCTTTGATCACCTGGATATATGGTTTTTTGGCTCTTCTTTTTTCCTCATTAGATGATTTCTTGAGAATCTTTATAGGTTTGGTTTTGATTCCAAAAATACTCGAGGAGCTAGCTAGTATCCCCAGCCTAATTCCAGCCCCCTAGAGTCTTGAGTCATCTCCTACGAGCATGGAATTTGGGCTATGTGTTCATCTTTTATTTCCAGTTCTCCAAGATCTTGATTTCGAAGCTTTGGTTGTTTTTCAACTTATTCCATATTTATCTCATATCCTCCTTCTTCTTGGGTAATTTTGGTTTTATTTTCCTGGGTATACATATCCATCTCACAATTTTCTAGCTCTGGATGAGTTAACTTTTGATCTAGTTTTTCCTTTGTTTTGCGCCCTGAAACCTTTTGTGGATCTGAGGTTGTAGGGGAATTCTTTGGTATTTTTTGTTGTTTATTCGGTTCTTCTTTGGTGTGGTCGTCATTCTCGGTGGATATCTCTGTCAGGGCTTGGAATTTATTTTTATTTGGACCTCCCTCTTTAACTGGTTGGGTTCTCAGTCTTCATGCTCCCCTGCACTTCCCCTGGATTTTCATAAAACCTTCAACATCTGTATTCTCTAGTTGTTTAACCTCAGGTTTTTTATATTCATCGATTAGTCATGATATAAATTTGCATGGGTGTGCAATTTCTTGCATCTGAAGGGGTTGTGTTCATAGTCCACCGTTTGGGTCCACTCATTGTCCTTATAGGATAATGTTATTACATCCAGGAGGGCTCCTGCTACATTCATATATATGTAGATCTCTGCATAAGAGGTGTATTTGGCCTCTTTTTTGATCTTCGATATTTTGATGAAGGATCTGAGGGTATTCCCTATTCCTTCTAGATTTTCCATCTCCCATAATTCTTGTGGTAAAGAGTAAAGTCTAACCCAGATTGGGGTTTCCGTGAAGTCCTCCTTCTTTGGGTTGAACCTCTTTTTCCAGTATCGAAGGTGGAGACCCGTTGAGTTAAATAAATAAGGCCCTTTCCTCGAAGACCTTGTCTCTGTCTGTCGGGTTGGAAAAGATAGTTGTAAATAAACCTTTAGATCCTAGCTTTAAATCCACTTATCCTTTTATCTTCTTTCTAGTACTCACCCACCCCATGAGGGCTTTCTCGGATGGCCATATGCCCATGCATTTTCCTATTAAAGCATGATCCTTCATGTTTTGAATATAGTTTCTGATATTAGGTGAGGTCACTTCATGCCTGGGATTTTCTGAAGTACACGCGTGAAAACCATTCACCTTATTTCTATTAGATCTTGGGTTCTGCAGCTCCACGGCCTATCCTTTCTTGTGCATCCCATGTCGGTATTTTCTGGTCGTTGTTGTGATTTACCCAACACCACGTCCTTAAAAGTCGGCTGACCTTTTTGGCTTTTGTCTTGGGAATTCCTCGAGGACTCTGTCAACACCCACCTCCATTTTTGAGCCCCAAAATCCTATCAAACCTTGAACCCTACCCTACGTCGCTACTCGCTCTCTCCATCATTCAATATCCCAAAAAAAATCAACATGCATTGTTGTTAATATGATAGTTGCAATTAAATTAAATGAGGACAAATACCACATTATAATTAGAAATAATATTCAAGATATTTCTCATTTACTTTCCTTGATACATAGACTAATTTAGGTTATTTTCCATGAATAAAAAATAAAAATACCAAACTACATATTAAAATCCCTTTTATTATTGCTAAAATTTTGAAATAAGTACTCAATGCTCCTCCAAATAAAGCATGATTGTTGACAAGTGATATCCAAATGCATATGTGAAATAAATAACCCTAGTTGAATCATGATTGTTGACAAGTGATATCCAAATGCATATGTGAAATAAATAACCCTAGTTGAAGAGAAGTCGTCCAAGGAAGGAATCATCCGTGGAGGAGAAAAGGGAACTACAAGGGGGGTTGGCACTGGACACAAGTCAATTTGTTGGGAGGAAATCTCACATGTCAACTGAAAAAAAAATAAAAATAAAAATAAAAAATCAAAAAAGTTAGAGAAGGGAAACAAATGACTATAAGAGGGGTCCTTAAAGAACAAAGACCTAGGAGAAGTTATCTTCATGATTATTCTCTCATTAAATGTTAGAGGGGTCCAGGGTTCTCTAAAAAAGATAGCACTAAAAATATTTTTTTCAATAAAAATTCAAATATTGTCCTATTACAAGAAACTATGTGTTTGAGGTAAAAAACTATTGAAGTTCTTTCTTCTTTCTTGAAGGGTTGGATTTTTTTTATTTGAACATCGAGGATCTTTCAAGTGGTCTTGTCTCAAATTGGAATGCTAATATTGATCCAATCTCTACTACTATATTAATGCATATATTGAATTAGAATATATATCAAAGGAATTGGGAAGAGTGTTTCAAATTATGAATTTGTTTGAA
>ML778227.1:58235-73184 GCA_009831015.1 Picea engelmannii
CCTAATCATGAGGTGTTGATGCACCAAATTTTGGGCCAATGTTGACCATAGGTTTCCATTGTGTTGGACTTGCTCATGCATTAGATGAATATAAGGTTGCATGAGCTCTATATTGAAAATTTGATGCATCTCATGGTATGGTGGCACAACAAGATTGAAGGCACTGCCGCCACCTTTCTCAATGATGGTGTATTTTCTATATCCTAGTGACATGATCTTACAAGGTGGGCGTACAAACCTTTCCTTCTAGATGTGAAGCCAAACTTTCTCTCTAAGTATGAAGTTGTGCAAGATGAAACACTTATCATGGAATTGTTTAAGGCTTCTCCAAGGTTTGTTACGAAATTCCATCCACTTGGCATAAAACATTCTAGATTTACTCAATGAAATGCATTTATTTGTCAATCTATTTTTGTGTAGATGTGCAATGCCTACCATTGGTGGAGTTGGATGGGTGATGTACATAGGCATTGTAGGTTGAAATCCAAAATAAATTTTGAATGGGAAACAATGTAACACATTGTGTTAAGTGTTGTTCCTGAGTTTATACTTTAAGGCTCTAAAGTATACTGTCAAGGCATCTGAAAAGATAGAGGGAGCTGACGATAAGAAAAGATATGATAAAAAGATGAGGGCTATAGTTGGTTCCTCAACTGTCTCTGTCGAAATTCCCAGTTTTCCTGGATACTGATATCTCTCTCAATTGCCGCCCATGAACGTTCTAACTCAACCCGGTTATTTGTTGTTTGTAAGATAGTGTTAAATAAATTTAGAGTGATGCTAGTTTGATCTGAAAGGCCGGGTTCGATGTTAGGCTGCCTTGCAACTGGTACTGTCATGAAGGGTAAAAGTCAAGAAGAAAAATTTATTGTGTTTTCTTTTCAGTCTTGTTATCTCTATTCCACAATACAACGAGAATGATGTCAACACCCAAATAAATAGGATGACTAAATTGTAGGCCTTTTCTTGTATCTGAGTCAATTTTTTAAAGAAAAGAAACATGTATGATATGAAGAAAAACATAAAGCTATTAGCAAAGTGAGGCATCAGTTTCAGAGGAATCTCACATAGTAACATAAGACTATGAAATGAAAAAAAATAAAAATGAAGCATATGATGTTGAAATCTAAATATCTACAGGTCTTGTATCTATTGATAACAAATACAGAGGAAAAATTGTAAATGATTTAAATAACAAGAATACTAATTTCCATAGTAGAGGTTTTACAAAATTGTAGCCAAACATTCATCAAATAAACATATGAAAGAAAGATGAGATGATAGGGAAACACATAACTCAAAGGTGACAAGATCTGGAATCTTCAATCTGCATTTCTATTAATTTAGAGTCTCTTCAAAATTACTTCGTCAAAAATGTTTTTTTTTTTTAGAGAGATCAAAAATCCTTTTGTTAGTCTTCTCTCCTTTTATTTATACAAAATCATCACTACTTGATCGTTAGCGATCTCCTATTTTTTAGGGAAAAAGAAGGAAAAATAGTTACAAAACTGCAACCTTAACCGTTGCATGATTAACATTTCGTCAGTCTATCATTTCAAAAGTATAAGGCTTCGAACGACACTTCACTACTTAGTTGAAGTCTCTCCCTCTTTTGAAGCTATACAATCAACACACTTCTCTAAAAAATGAACAAAAATTCTGGGTGGTATCGGGAGATCTTTAGTTTCAAATAGATACAAATTTCTTTGTATTTTTAGAAATTGGTCTTCAAAACCTTTATCGGCAAATCTGATCACTTGCAACTTTAAATTAGGCTGTATCAACCATCTGTCTATCTGATTGGTATTGATTTTGCTCAACTGTGAAATTTCTTCTTGAACCTCCTGTAAACTCTCTTTGTAGTACAACTGTTGTTTCACAATGCTTATCTGCCCTAGTAGTCCAGAGCAGTCATTTCTTTCCAATCCTAATGCTCGCTTATCCAAAGAATCAAAGATTCCCTCACAATCATCTTTGATTTCTTTGACTATCTTCTTGTTTTCAACTATGTTTGTTTCCCATGCTTTGAGCATAATGTCTCCTCTTATTTGTTCTATGACACAAAATTGTAAATCTTTCGACATCTCCCTATTCCCTGAACATGCGATTGCCTTTTGAAAACTATTCCTTGTTGCTTTAGCCTCTTTTTCTAGTAAAATAATGTTATCAAGAGATTTTCTTGCCTCTTGAAAATAATGCTGGATGATCTCTATTTTGGAGATCAATTGTTGTTGCTCAGCTTCTATCTTTGTATGGGCTTCTAACGAGAGGGCTTGAAAATCCTTCAAGTCTACGACCCAACCTTCTGTCAAACTCAATTTAGCTTGTAATTGTTTAACAAGCTCACTCTGCTGAGTAACCTGTACCTGACTTACCTATATCCTATGGTTCATTTCATCCAGGCTAGCTTTGAGTGACTGGATTTCTTGCCTTTCAGCAGCTCTGGCCTATTCCAGACTTTTATCTACCTCTTCTTTAATGTTTTTCTCAACATTCTTCAACTGATCCTGCAATCGAGCTATCATGTGGTTACTCTTCTTTATCCTTGTTCTCATGCTCTCCACAGTAAAAATGGTTGTTGTTGCCATGGCTCCCATGGAGCCTGCTACCTCTATAGTGAAATCCTCCTCCTCCAGTTTCTGGGCATCTATCAAGACCCTATGCTTCTTCACCATACCCCCTTCTCTCATATGCATTTATTTCCTTACAAATGCCTTCCTCTTCTTGCTGAAAAAATAATCTGAAGGAGGGATTTCATCTCTGGAAATAGGGGTGAGGTCACCAACATATATATCTCCCATCTGTGGGAGTCCAAAGGTGGATTGTAAAGGAGTTAAGGAAGTTATGGGACTTCCTAGCTCTGTAGACCTTGTTTCTCCCATAGCCTCAGGTATAATGATATCAACAACAGGTGATGAAGGAGGAGTTGACTTACTAGACTCGGGAGGACCTCCTCTCTGCTTCCATCTCTGGATTTTTTGTTTGTAAGGCCTCTTCATTTTGTGAAGATCCTTCAATCTCCTGAGGAAAATTTTCAGGACTGACTTTATCTTGTGTTTCTTGTCCGAAACCTGGAGGAGTATCTTCTTGTTCTTGAGGAGGGGTAATTTCTTCACCTTGCAACACTTTGGGCAGTCTGCTCCGTCTGTGTTTCTAGAAGGTCTGAAAACTAGCTTGCAAGTCGGACAACAATGTCTATACTCTTTCTCACACCTCCTCATAGGTGTTATTCCCTTTGAACAAGTCGTCACAAGGGGACTTCTCATGTTCATAATCCTTCATATTATAGTGGGCCATGTGTTTTCACACCAAATAGTAAGCATCATTATTCCTGTGCTCGAGGTTTACCAATTTAACCTCCTCTAGCGCTGTCGATTCAACTTTGGAATGACCTAAGTTGAGCAATGAAAATTTCCCAATCTGAACGGGAAAAACTTGCCAAAATTTCGTTTGAGCCTCTTTTAGTTTTATCCCAATTCCACCTGCTACTATTTGATGAGCCACCTCCCTACACACCAGTCTGTCAGGGAAGAATTTCGGTAGGGCGTGTGGGGGGATTGAACACCCGAAAACTCTAATGTATGAAAAATTCTCCTCTACGAACCAGTCAACAACTTCCCTGAGTTTTCCTGTGACAGAATATGAGATGCAGGGAGGCGTACAACCGTACAACATCTGATGTAGATGTATCGCCATGAAATGACAAATTTCATAGAATGAATCCTTGGTGTTTTCTTCCCAAAGTTTAGAATGATATTCATGAATTGGCTCCAGGTAAGTAGGATTCCAACTCCAATTCATCAAAGGGAAAGAAGTCGAGAAGCATATAGCATCAATGATGTATGTCGACATATAAAAGGCTATTGGTTGGCCTTTTGATCTTGCAGTCTGATAGTCCATGACCTCCTTTGCCATGTTACCAGATAAAATCTTATCCCAATTGAAGCTGTAACCTTCTTCTACCTTGTGCAAAAGAGGTACCCACTCTGCAGGGAAATGGGTGGGACTTTTCTTACCGAAAAATCTACATAACATCATCGCCACATAAATCATATAATCATTCAATGAGGTTGTGGCGTAAATAGCACGGGTGTCAGCCCTGAATTTTCCCTCGTTTTTCCACCAGTCTTTGATTATGTCAAGATAGGTTTGGTTTGCCTCCAAACATTCTTTTCTTTGAAAATTACTCACAAATTGTTGATTATAAACATATTTGGGACTGAGGGATAATTTATACATTACTTGTACATGTTCTGGTCTGAAAGAGCCAATGACGACCCCTCGGCTGTCTAGAATGCTCCTCGTTTGTATGTCAGTTCGCTCTAAGGCCCAACTGATCATGTCATTATAAGCCGTAAGTCGTGGCCGTGTAGCTATTTTGTGGAGCTCGAACTACGCTATATCGTGAAGCTTATTATCGACGTCATGAGGGAAATTTTTAATTTCATAATCCAGAGTCTCGAAAATCTGTCTCCGAGATTTTATGTAATCGATGGCATGTGGTGTTGTATCAGATATAATGTCTCTGTCTGGACTCGAGCCTTCTATAATCTCTTTGCTTTTCTTGGGTGCCTTATGAGGCGCCATGATACCTGTGCTGGATCAAAAACCCATTTACAGAGAAAGTGTGTATAAAACCAGGTAAACGTGACATGTAGCAGATGCAAAGGATAGCTATGAAGTTCAAACATAAGACTTTCTTAACCTTCAATTTCGTGTTAAAGCGAGTGTACAGACGCAGACGACGAAAAGTAATGCTTTTTAATGGAAAGATATGCCTAGAGATACGCTTTCATGTCAAAAAATATCTTCATTTATCCATTATTAATGTTGTCGTATATCGACGATTTCAAAACTGAAGTTTCAAAAATCACTGCCTTCTTCAATTCTCGAAATGCGAAAGGCGGTTTAATTATTTCTAATCCCGTTTTAAAAATGAATTAACTTGAAACTTAAAACCTGTTTAGAGAAAACGTGATTTCGTGTTTCGATTCTTCCGGGATCCTGTTGTCAAGGGATAAGTCGCAAGCAATCCTTGTGTCACGAAATCACAATGAGATTAGTGAGGTGCTAAGACAGGTATTAGGGCTTTAATTAAAACAAGTCAATAATTAATTATCCTTTTAACTTTTTCAGAAAAGTGAGGATCGGTAGTTTGACTGTTGAGAGTTCGAAAGCGTTCCATTAGAAGGAAAAACCCGAATCATGAAAGATTAAGGGAATGATAATCATGTTTAGGAACTTAATTAATTTCGGGTTTAAAGAGCGCTTTTTGGAAAGCGACGAAAAAGGTGACCTTTATTTCTTTCCCCTTTAAATTTTTTTAATAAGCTAAGCGTTTTTGGGAGTTCGACACCGGGAAAATAAGATGGTTGAAGATTATACTTTGAGAAAAACTGAATCTCGAAAACCCAAAAAGGAACAGAAGGCTCAAATTTCCCCTGTTTGGACTAAGGGCAGCTCCACGACTTAGGAAAAGATGAAGTGTTAGTTTCCAAAGATAGGAAAAATTAAACTTTGTGTCAACATTATGCTCCATCTAGGGATCTCGTCTCCTTGTGGGACGAGAAGAACATGTAGACCAAGTGCCTTCATTGGGTAATGGGGTCAAAGACTTGGCTCTATGAGACAAATAATGAGAAAGACCGAACAAGATCAGGGTCTCAACGTTAACCTTGAAAACTCTTCAAAAACAAAAAATTTTGACTATCCCAAACTAGGTTTTCAATAGATTTCTTATTCTGAAACTGACCTCAAATCTGTGTAAGATAATCAAAACCAAATTAACCATCTTATCAGGCTTCTCATGATTTTGTTTGCATCAAGGTAAGTATTTACACTGTGTCCGGTAAGGAGATCTTAGAAACCTATGATAAAATCCAGCTGAAAAGAAGAGAAATTACCAGAGTATCTTTTAACTCATGTATAACAACTTTCATCAGATGCGAGGATATTGCTTCACTGCCAGCAAGCCTATTCAGTACCCCGGTGAAGTTATCCGACTTCCCACATTGAATTTCCTTTCACCACTTCATTTTTTTTTTTTGCAAGCATTTAAATGCTGAGATGAGGGAAATCAATAAGCACGAATTTCCTTTCTTCATCTCTTTGAACCAGATGGGGGCAATCAATATTGAATTTCCTTTCACCATCTGTTTGTATTCAATCTTTTATATATATTTTTCAAGTGGGGGCAATCAATGAGTACGCAATAAACTCGGGAAGGTATCTGTTTGAAAAGAATCAAAGTTTGTCAACTCATTTAAATCGCTATGGGTCAATCTTCTTACCTGCCTTCGAAAAATCAAGGGCTTCAAAGAACTTATTAATGGAAACTTTTTGACCTTTAGTCCAGGGAACTTCCTTGAGCCAAACCGATCAGTTATTCATGATAGGATAACTAATAAGGTTAGGATTAATCTAGACATATTTATGATCCAACCAAAGTCAAAGAACTAAAAACACAACCTATTCTCTTTCTTGAATGTTTGTTCAAGAGTTTTCATGACCAATGCGAGACTCCTCTGTTCTCAGGAAACTTCACAATCAGACAGGAAAAGGCTTTACTATGGCCAAGGAGGGGGTTAAAGGGGTTTAGAAAAACTATTGTACATATGATTGTTCTTAGAGATTTTCTTAATTAGCCTTTACAATCTTCTCTTAAGTCCCTTCTTTTTATAATACTTTAATAATTTCTTTGATTGAGCTTTTTTTTTTTTTTAACAAAAATAAATCGATGATTTATTCATTCGTAATTCTTAGAGCTTTTATCCAGAATTTTAAAATGGGATTTCATACCTTTATCAGCTTCTTATATTTCCATCCCGAAGATAATTCGTTCATTACCTTTTTCATTGTGGGAGACTTGATAGGAATACCTATGCATGTCACCTTTCAGTACCTCAGATCTGTTGTCTCGTGAGAAACTTTACCTCCGAATAACATAACATTATAATCCTTAGGAACTGACATGAAATAAACTTTTATTTATTTTATTATATATATATATATATATATATATATATATATATATATATATATATATATATAATTTTATTTTATTTTTAGAAAACAAACCGATATGTACAATGGTGATTTAGAAACACATTACTGCATGAAGTGTTTAAGATGCCACCCATTTACAGGGGCATTAAGAATGTTTCCATCCAAGTTTTCTAGTAACCAAGCATTTTTTCCTTCCAAGGCTGAAATTTTGTATGGACCAAACCAGATTGGATCGAATTTTCCATGTTTTTCGGCGTCTTCTTTTCTAACTTCCCATTTTAAGACCAAGTCGCCAAGGAGGAATCCTCTATCTTTCACTTTCTGATCGAATAAAGCTTTCATTTTATCCTGATACCTTTACAACCTTTCATTTACTTCGGCCCTATTTTGTTGAACTTCGACCGACTAGTTCTCCTGGTAATGTCATTGGGTTCTTCATTTGAATCCTACCAGAGTTTCATTACTGGCAGAGCAATATTTATTGGTAAAACGACATTAGTGCCATATACCATCTGGAAAGGGGAAATCCCAATTTCTCTTTTAGTGCTTATTTTGTTGGCCCATAGAGCATATTTAAATGGATATGCCATGCTTTCTTGTTTTCTGTCATGACCTTTTTTATCACGACAATCAGGGTTTTGTTGGATGATTCAGCCATACCATTTTCTTGTGGATAGTAAGTTGTTGAGTGTCCTAGTACGATATTATATTTTAGGCAAAAATTTACCATAACCATTGACTTGAATGCTTGCCGTTATCAATGACTATTTTTTGGGGACAACCAAACCTGGATAAAATATTATCTTCCAAAAAATTGATTACTACTGAATCGGTTGCATTTCTTGTGGGAATAATTTCCACCCATTTTGTGAAGTAATCAGTAGTAGTTAGGATCCATTTTTGCTGCGCGTTGGAGTGTGGATGGATTTATCCAATGAAATCGAGTCTCCATTGCTAAAAAGGGGCTTCGGTTTTAACTGGAATAAGGGGAAAAGTTGGGATCTTTTGTTTTCCTGAGAACAACTGACACGTGACACAATTTCAAACTTTAGTGTTCACTTCTGTGAACAATTTGAGCCAGTAGTATCTGGCTCTAGAGATTTTATACGTTGTTTCTCGCCACACGTGATGTCCTCCACATACTCTGACATGGAATTCCTTTATAACCCCTTATGTTTCAGTTTCGACTAAACACCTCAGTAGGAAACCCAAGGGGTCTTTCCAATACAATTTAGCATCTATGATATAGTATTTTACAGCATGTAACTTTAGCATCCTAGCTTTTGACAGGGTTAACTCACTAGGACATTGATGCTTGAGTAGGTAATGGACGATGTCGTGATACCAGGCTCAAGAAGAAAACTTATCTTGGATTTTGGCTGTAGGTGCGGTGATATCAAGCTCTTCAATTTCCATGAATCCTTCATTCTCTTGCAACTTCTCTATCCTGAGTGCTTTTAAATTCGATTCGGTGAGCAATTTGGACAAACCCTGACCTTTTATAATTTTAGTTGGTTTGACCTCTAGGTCGAACTCCTGGATCTTAGCTAACCACCTGCCTCTTCTTCCATTGTTGTCTGGTTGCACCAGTATATCTTTAACAGATCTAGAGGGTACATAAGCAATGAACTTTGAATGCAACACGTAAGTTCTGAAAGCCTTGAGAGCTTTCACCATTGCATAGGCCCGTTTCTCCATTATATCATATTTCAACTTAGCATCTCTGAGGCTTTTGCTAAAAAGCACAATAGGCCGCTCAAAACTTTCCTTGTTTTTCTGTAACAACACAGCTGCAATAGTATGTTTTGAAGCAAAAGAAAAAATAAGAAACTCTTTCGTGTAATCTGGACTTGCCAGGACCGGTGCTTCACTTTTTACTTTCTTGATGCATTGAAATGATGCTTTGGTTTCACTAGTCCACCTCACCTCGCTGTCCATTTTTAGCATATTTGTTATCAATTTCACAATCTCAGCGAAGTTGGGGATGAATCTCCTCAAGAAATTTATTTTTCCTAAAAAAAACTGAATTTCTTTTACATTTCTAGGAAAATTTATAGTGTCTATTGCTTGAACTCTTTTTGGATCAATTTTGATTCCCTCCTTAGACATGATATGGCCCAAGAGTTTGCCTTCTCACATCGTGAAATGATATTTCTTGGGGTTGAGTGACAAACCAAATTTATGACATTTCTCAAAGGTTTGTTTAAGGTGCGTTAGATGTTTTGCATCAGACTTGGAGAACACGGTCAGGTCATCAAGATAGATAACGATGAATTTATCTCTTTCGCCCATGAAAGCGATATCCATGGCTCGCTGAAAAGTGGCCCCTGCATTCATCAAACCAAAGGGCATTTTATCGTACATAAAAGCACCCCAAGGGGTAGTGAAAGAAATTTTTTCTTTATCATCTTCATGCATTGCGATCTGATTGTAACCTAAAAAACCATCAATCATAGACATCCGGTTAGATCCAACTACTTTTTCTAAAACGTGATCCATCTTAGGCAATGGGTAATTGTCTTTGAGTGATGATCGATTCAAGTTTCTGAAATCGAAACACAGTCTGATCTCGCCATTTTTCTTTCTTACTGGGACCAAATTGGCTACCCACTTAGAGTATCTTAGTCGGACTATGATTTTAGCATCCAGGAGATTTTTGACTTCTTTTTCTATCACTGATAACAGGATAGGGTTAATCTTCCTGAGTTTCTGTCTAAAAGGTTTGACGCCTGGTTTTAGTGGAATTTTATGTTCCATGATAGTCGTATCATAAGTTCTCAACTCGTCATAAGACCAGGCAAAAACATCTTTGTATTTTTTAAGCAAATCGACATATTTACTCTTGATTTCGGGAGACAGGTACCTGGATACTTTCACCAGTCTGGGACACTCCTCAGTACCTATATTGCAATCTTCGACCTCCTTTGGTTGAGGCTGTAAGGTAGTCTTGAAAGGGATGTCATCATGACTGAAAATCATTTCTAAGGGAATCAAGCCCTTGGGTATCTGATTATTTTTTAAAACCAACATTTGGTGATTTGTGATTTTATCCTGGAACTCTTGGGGGTCTTTCCCTTCCTGCATGATCCAAATAGGATCATTTTGGTTCTCTTGGTTAGCATGGGTTTCGACAAACTTGTCTATCGTTTCTAAAAAATTTCGGAGTTGTTCATCGTCTTCAAAGACTTGCCAATGTTGTATGTTATTGGGTATTGAAGGTCTATGTTTCATCTATATATGGTATATAAGTTTGAAAGCAGTGGGAGGTGCGAAAGTCGAAGCTAATTTGGCTAAAGCATCCGCCTATTGATTTTCTGCTCTTGGGACGAAGTGAATATTAACATAGGAGAATTTTTTTTCGATTAGGTCCCAAACAAAATTTCGATATGACCTTAACCTAGGATGTTTAGCCTAGTATTGGCGATTAACTTGTTTCACGATCAACTCTGTGTCACCAAAAACTTCCATATTTTTAATTTTCATTTTCCTAGCGGCCTCTAACCCTAACACTAGAGCTTTGTACTCACATACATTATTGGTGTGGTCTATGTTCCATTGAATCCTATGAGAGAAAGGAATGACGAATTGGTCATCAAGTGCCACAAAAATTACTCCAGCCCCAACTCCAAGGTAAGATGAGGCACCATCAAAAAACATTTTCCAAACACCAGTGTTACACACATCCTGTTCTATTTGATCTTTATCTTTTTTATTCCCTGTACAAATCTCTTATATACACGCATATACATCATCATCTAAAGATAATATACAATTACCTAAATCCTGATCAGCAATATATACAGGATAATTATTTAGGCTGAGAGGATCACTAACCGTAAATGCTAACCTGGTTTCCCTGTACAACCGTGTGAACTACCCCCCGAAAACTGGAATTGTTGTGTACGTCATATCAAGTCGAAGGGAACCTCCAAGTTTGGAACCCCAAGATCGGGACAAGAGCATGCCATATTTTGGGGGTATATCTGCAACAACTACATCCATTAAAACACTTTTCGAAGGTACCTGTGCGAGATTTACTACTAAGTCCTTTATCATACCTATACATTTGACTTTCCTCGAATCGAAAGAATATAAATCTCCATAAGGCCTGGTGATTTCAAGGCCGAGTCTATCCATGATTGCTTTAGGCATCACATTATGAGAGGCCCAAGAATATAACAAGTAGTTATGGAGCATATGATCGAAAATGGTCAAAGTGATGTAGAAAGGAGCTACGGTGTCTCTGGTACCTTCAAAGTGTGGCCAAAAATTATGTTAGGATTTTCATCCTCTAAGTTTATAACATCAGCCTGACTCTCATTTCCTAAAAAAACGAATCATTTTAGCAATTTGTTTTCGGTATATTGGGTTTTTGGCCAATTCGACAAGGGGAATAGGAATTTTGATCTTATTGATTTCATTTTCTAGGTTAAAACTTCCAATGGTTTTGTCGATTTCCATGTTTTGAACCTTCGACCCTTTCTTTTCATCTTTCTTTGGCTGAAGGGCCTTTGTTTCGGTAACATGGGTGTCTAGTTTCTGCATGCTTAAGGGTGGCGTTTCCGCTGTCTTTGTTTTAGTAGACTGTATGTTAGCAGTCTTAGTCCCTTCAGTCTTTTCTTCAATGTTTTTCGAAACTGGTACATCATTTTCAACCCTCGGCAATATCTTTTTAACTGGGGCGATTGAGGAAATCATGTTTCTAGGCCTTAGGTTATACTTCTGGTGGAGCTCGACCATTATACCATCCGTTATTCCCTGATAGGTCGAATATTCCGAGACACTGCTGTCCTCATTACTCTTAGTCCTATAATTTGAAGTCAGAGACTTTTTGTAATCGTGTCCTGTTATATAAGGTTGTACGTAGTCTTCGCCAATATTGTTTGTATCCTCTTCTAACTCCTCGAAATCCTCCAAGTCTTTCCCTCCTATAAAGTTTTCACTTTTAAAAGGGGTTTGGATTTTTTTATCTTCGTTCTTAATTTGTTTTTGATGGTTTTTAGGATTAGGGTTCTTCCTGAATTCCTTTCTAAGGCGATGTTCTTTTTTAGCTTGATCAAGTTCCATTCTCGATATTTTGTTTGACAGTTCTTTGATGATTCTAGCCATATCGTCCATCTTATCTTATGAGGACCTTCTTGATCCAGAGGGTCCTCCTTTCTCCCTGTATCTCCTTATTTCTTTGTTTCCAGTCTCAAATTTGGCTTTCAGTTTTCTTGATGCCATCATGTTAGATTCGATTTCCAATGCATCATCTTGCATCTTGGTGAGATATATTGATCTTCTCTCCCTTAATAATAGGGCAAAGTCAGGGTTGAAAGATCCAACGAAAGTCACTTTCACCACAGGCTGTGAGGGTTTGACCTCGGTTGGGATCTTGTTGTACAATTTGTTGAATCATTGGGTGAACTTAAGGACTGATTCACAGTTTTTCTTTCGAAGAGATCCAAATTCGGTTAGATAATAAAGATGGTCTTTCTACTCACCCCACTGTCTAATAAAATCATTTTCAAGTTCATCATATGACAGTATATATACAACCACTAAGCCTCGAAACCAGGTTCTTACTTTCCCTTCAAAGGTTTGAACCAAGAGTCTGGAGTAAACATCTTCATGTTCCAATCCAAGAATGTCAACAAATTGATCGAAAAAAATTATGTGTTCGACTGTCGTTAAATTGCCCTCTCCTGTGAACTTGGGGAGGTTTTTCATGTAATTTTCCTGTAAATCATGGAGAGGGACCGGTAGAACTAGAAAATCATATCTCATAGAAACCTTTGCGAATATCCAAAGAGGCGGTGCTTGGCCGTCTGCTCCTGCTCCCGGACCACCTGCGGCAGCACCTCCCGCCCCACCTGCTCTAGCCACGACCATTATGGCTTTAGTGGTAAAATTTTGGGGGTTATAAGGAAGGGTTTCAATAATTTGGTTATTGACGAGGATGAAACTTGAGAAAAAGGAGCTTGGGGAATGTGGACTAGTTCCTTCAGATTCACAGGGTGAAAATATAGGAGAATCAACAGAAGTTGAATAACGATATATGGGATAATTGTTTGAGTTTTGAGAGGTGGGAAAACGGACTTCGAGAAGCAAGGGATAATCTGTCGCAATAGGAAGTGAGACAAATCTCCGTTTTCTATTGATGTGGGAAACGATTGAGAAATATTTTGTCTCAAAAACGGACATAACAAAATTTGATTCTGGGGATGTAACTTTATCAGCAGAGTACTCCCCGTAAAGGGGTGGAATACTTAATTCACCGTGTTGATCTTCAGAGTCAGTCTATGTGTATTTAGGTTGATAATTTTTATTTGTTGATGAGGTAGTCTGCCGAAAATGTCTTCTTGATTTTAGAATTTTTTCTGTATCGGAAAAAGGCGAAAACTGCTCGTCGTCTGGATTTTTCCTGGTGTTCTTCTGGTTGAGAGCCAGTTTAAACAAAATGGAGTCGCCAAGTGAAAGATAAAGGTAGCCTTAGAAGGTTTCCTAACTTTGTTCACTACCAAAGAAGGAAAGTGTCAATGTCGTTCTTCCCAGGGAAAATGCTTCGTTACTCTGTTCCCCAGCAACGACGCCAAAAATATGTTGTTCCTGAGTTTATACTTTAAGGCTCTAAAGTATACTATCAAGGCATATGAAAAGACAGAGGGAGCTGATGATAAGAAAACTATCTCTATCGAAATTCCCAGTTTTCCTGGATATTGATATCTCTCTCAATTTCTGCCCATGAACGTTCTAACTCAACCCAGTTATTTGATGTTTGTAAGATAATGTTAAATAAATTTAGAGCGATGTTGGTTTGATCCGAAAGGTCGGGTTCGATGTTAGGCTGTCTTGCAACTGGTACTGTCATGAAGGGTAAAATTAAAGAAGAAAAAGTTATTGTGTTTTCTTTTTAGGCTTGTTATCTATATTCCACAATACATCGAGAATGATGTCAACACCCAAATAAATAGGATGACTAAATTGTAGGCCTTTTCTTGTATCTGAGTCAAATTTTTAAAGAAAAGAAGCATGTATGATATGAAGAAAAACATAATGCAATTAGCAAAGTGAGGCATCAATTTCAGAGGAATCTCACATAGTAACAAAAGATTATGAAATGAAAAAAAAATTAATGAAGCATATGATGTTGAAATCTAAATATCTACAGGTCTTGTATATATTGATAAAAAATACAGAGGAAAAACTGTAAATGATTTAAATAACAAGAATAATAATTTCCACAATAGAGGTTTTACTAAATTGTAGCCAATCATTCATCAATTAAACATATGAAAGAAAGATGAGATGATAGGGAAACACATAACTCAGAGGTGACAAGATTTGGAATCTTCAATCTACATTTCTATTAATTTATAGTCTCTTCAGAATTACTTCGTCAAAAATGTTTTTCTTTTAGAGAGATCAAAAAGCCTTTTGTCAGTCTTCTCTCCTTTTATTTATACAAAATCATCACTACTTGATTGCTAGCGATCTCCTATTTTGTATGGGCTTTTAACGAGAGGGCTTGAAAAGCCTTCAAGTCTATGACCCAACCTTCTGTCAAACTCAATTTAGCTTGTAATTGTTTAACAAGCTCACTCTGTTGAGTAACCTGTACCTAACTTACCTGTATCCTCTGGTTCATTTCATCCAGGCTAGCTTTGAGTGACTGGATTTCTTGCCTTTCAGCAGCTCTGGCTTGTTCCAGACTTTTATCTACCTCTTCTTTAATGTTTTTCTCAACATTCTTCAACTGATCCTGCAATCGATCTATCATGTGGTTACTCTTCTTTATCATTGTTCTCATGCTCTCCACAGTAAAAATGGTTGTTGTTTCCATGGATCCCATGGAGCCTGCTACCTCTGTAGCGAAATCCTCCTCCTCCAGTTTTTGGGCATCTATCAAGACCCTATGCTTCTTCACCATACCCCCTTCTCTCATATGCATTTATTTCCTTA
>ML778227.1:79386-102628 GCA_009831015.1 Picea engelmannii
TAACGTCTAAAATATACATAACAACCTTAATATAAAACTGATTTATTGTTTCATTAGAGGAATCCCAAATTTATCATAGATAGCAAATTCTCATGTAATGACGATTCAACATCGAGATTTGGGGTTCCAAGAGGATGATTGCGTTTACTTGAATAGAAACATCGAAATTCTTAGAGATAGGTTTGTTTGTATCAAGGATGAGGCCTTGGTTTGGTCTCTAAATCTCAATGGAGAATATACACCTAAGGAGGGCTATAAGGCATTGGTTGCTCAAGGATATTTGGAGCCACCGAGATGATGGTGGAATAATGTCTAGAAATTTAAGTGTTTACCCACACATGCATTTATGCTGTTTCTTCTAAATAATAAGGTAATTACATGCGATAAACTGCAAAAGAGGAATATTTTTGGGCCTAGGTGGTGCAGTCTCTACAACAATGAATCTAACGACCATCTTATTATGTCTAGTTCCTTTGCTCAATATGTTTGGGTAGAGATAGAATGATGCTTAGGTTTGAATAGAATTTGGATAGGGGACACAATTGAAGGACTCAATGAATAGTGTTAAAATGCGACCACCAAGGGGTTTAGAGCTTTTCTTTTAATTGTGGTGTGGGACATCTGGTTGGCAATGAATGTCAAGATATTTGAAGATAAAGAAATCTCTCCTTTGTCATGTGTTGTACAAGGTCTGAACATACTAGGTTCTTATTGTCATTCCAAACCTACAAAAATGCCAAGAGTTGTGCAAGAGGAAATTATTGATAAAAGAGGGGCCTATGCATACTTTGATGAAGCATCTCAAGGAAAGCCTCTTGTGGGAGGGGTGGGGGGATCCTCTACTTATCTAATATACTCACTCCATTTGAAAGCGAACATTGGCCAAGGGTCAAATATTTGTTTATAAATGATGTCATTGAAGTTGATCCTCACAATTGCAATAAAAAGTAGTTAATCAAACATTTAGATATTTGGAGATTCACTCCTTGTGATAAAGTGGTTTAAAAAGGAATTTATGTTAAGAAACTTTACTCTCGAGCCACTCTTTGATGATATTCGGGCTTTGAAGGTTACTTTTACTTAAGTTTTCTTCAATCATATATACAAAGAGAGGAATCAGGTTGCGAACAATTTTTCGAAGGAATACCTCCTTCTAGCTTGGGGGGAGTGGATTATATTGGAAGATAAGGAAAGGATCTGCTCAAAATTTCATCACGACTCCACCTTTTAAACTAAGTGCACATTGTTGTTTTTTATATTGTTTCTCATCTCAGACTATTTTTTGTTATCTTTTAAAGAATATTGTATAAGGGAATTTTTATATAGAGGAATTTATTATGCTCTTGGTGTAAATGATTGGAATGTCCTTAGTTTGTTTGGACTTTGTAAGGGTAGAAATTTTGTAGATCCTTGTGGTGAGGACCCTTTTGTCATATAAATGGATTGACAACTTTAGGGGGTTTTGTAGTTTATTGTGATGATACCACTACCAGGACACATTTTGTCATATATTTGGCCTGCTATAGTCTTGAACATGAATGTTGTTAGCATCTGACAAATGTGATTTTACTCTTAAGGTTCAAGGTAAAGATTTTTTTTCTGTGGAAAAAAAATGTTATTGATATTATATAGTCATTGTGTGCAAAGGGTCTTAAACTAATAGTGTAGAGAGTTTATTTTACCATTAACCAAGCTTTTATTCTTATGAGAGTTTTATTTGGTACATTAAGGTAGTTATGGGGTATTTTGAAGTAGTGGTGATATGTAAATTGTCATGGATATTCCACTAGAACAGTTCGTCACAACAGATCTTGCAATATTATGAAATATTTTATTATTTAGGTTATTTCACCTAGACTTATTATTACTAGCTTAATACTCAAATTTACAAAAAAAACTTAAGTACAAAAATGAAAGAACAAGCAAGTGAACACACTATCATTTAGAAAAACAGGATCGCGGAGCAATAAAATAAAACAAATGCGGAAATAAAACACAAAAGATACACAATGCAATAGAGACACAGATATACATGTTTCACCCAGTGTGGGCTACATCCACCAAAGAAATTGCTAGGTCCTTCCTTATTATTATCCAACAAAATGAAGGGATACAACCTACTACACACCCATTGTAACTTACTCTTCTTTATCTCACAGTCTCCTCTCTCAGAATACAATATTCACAATAATCCACAACCGCAATACAATTCCTCATAAAAGAGGGTTTCCTTCTAGGGAAAAAATCCCTAAAATAACTTCTACCGTCATATTTGCAACCTTATAATGAACGACCCAGATTGACTATGAAATTACAATATTTTACAAGGAAAATTTTCCCAAAATTTTGCTTCGAGGGAACTGCCCTTGAATCCCTCGCCAGAGGGGGCTATAAAGATTGCCGCTTCCCCCCCTGGCGACAATAGTGGGGGGGGAAATCCCTCCCCACCCCCCCATTAAGGAATGGGGTCTAAGCACAGCTGAAACAAACCTAAGAATCAGGAAGACAAACAATCTCCACAACCAACAATCTCCCACTTGGAGATTGATCACAACAACTCCACTATTGTTGTACCTTCTAGACTATACTCCACCTTAGACATAGAAAATTTCTCATCTTCACCTTCATGCTTGAAGACCAACTGAAACTGAGAAGGAACTCACTTTCTCCTTGCTTACTCCCTTTGTTAACATGTATGTAGGATTTTGGCTAGTATGCATATTTTCCAACTTCAAATGTCCATCTTCCAAGACAGATGGTATGAAATGGTACCTGAGTCATATATGCTTAGTCTTTGAATGGAAGGTTGAGTTCTTTGCAAGATGAATGACACTCTCGCTATCAGAATACAACCTGTTATTCTCCTTCTTCTTTCCCAATTCCTCCATAAACCTATGTAACCAAATCATCTCTTTACTAGCCTCTGTAGAAGCAAGATACTATGTTTCTGTTGTTGAAAGTGCAACAACCTTTTCAGTTTTGAAATCCAACTTACTGTTGTTCCACCTACAGTAAAAACATACCCGGTGGTGCTCCTCCTACTATCTTTATCACCTGCCATATCTGAATCAACATATCCCTGTAGAACAGTTTCTGAACCTCCAAAACATAATGCATGAGTAATAGTACCTATCAGATACCTAAGAATCCACTTTACTACCTCCCAATGTTCTTTACTAGGATTGTTCATATACATGATCACAACTCGCACTGCATGTGCAATATTTGGTCTTGTGCAAACCATCACATACATCAAACTGCCAACTACTAGTGAACACAGGACCCTAGACATGTAGTCTATCTCCTCCTATGTCTTGGGACACATTTCCTTGGTTAATTTGAAATGGTTGGCCAAAGGTGTACTAACTGGTTTTGCATTCTGCATTCTAAACCTCTCCAACACCTTCTCTATCTACTCACCCTGAGACAATGTCAATTTGTGATTTTTCTTGTCTCTTGTTATTCTCATACCAAGGATTTTCTTTGCAACACCCAAATCCTTCATCGAAAATTAATTAGCTAATTTCTTCTTGAGCAAATTTATATCCCGCATGTTAGACCATGCAACAAGCATGTCATCTACATACAATATCAATATAATATAACTTCAATTTTCTAGACTTTTAAAATAAACACATTGATCAGAATGACATCTACTATAACCTTGTTCTATCATAAACCTGTCAAACTTGAAAGTCCACACATGACTAGCCCCACATGTGTGAGCAATGGGGGCTAACATGACATCCACTCGATACCATGGTGGTCAACAAGGTAAGTCAACTTGTGGGAGACATGACTTTCACGTACAAACTCTGATTGAGGTGATTTTTTTCACTATTGGAAACATATTAGTGTATATAAAAATGTTGAGGGGATGGAAGCTATACTGGCAAATTTTTGAACCCAAAAAGTGTTGTTTGATGCCTCAAAATGGACCGGGAAGGTTTCAAACCACAAATTTCCAAACTGGGATTTTCCACTAAAATGGACCTTGCAAGCCAATTCCTTTAATTTTTCCCCCTAGATATTACAAAGATAGATGAAAATTATATAATGATCCATTTTGGATCAAGTGGTCAAAAATGTGAGGTACACATAACACTACCCACTACACATATAAGTGGAGTGACGATTACTTGGTGTTCCCCTCAAGGCTTGCAAGATGATGTATTTTCTAGTACCTTAAGGTAGCCATGGATACACCTAGAGGTAGTGACACTACAAGGAAAACACCTTGTAGTGGAGGTTTTTGTAGAGGTTTTTAGTGTTACAATGTTTGGCCAATTTTTCAAGAAAACCTTTGCTACAACCTCCACTATTTGAAGCAGGGGTTTTAACAGATGCTCCATATAACTAAAAAAATTGGGCAGGCAGAGGTTTTAGCTGAGGTTTTTTGTTAGTTCTTGTATTGGTAAAATGCACTGGTGTTTTCTTAAGAAACCTGCACCAGTGCATACAAAACACTAAAAAGCATCGGCGCACTTATAATTACTACACATCGGTTCTGCATTTTATGTTGTATGCAACACCAATGTTTTTTGTGTTTATGTATGCATCATATAAATACTATACATTGAGTTGTTCTTTTTGTTTTATGAATCAATACTTGTTTATTTCATATGCATCAATGCATGTGTTACCATGTGCATCGAATGGTAGTGAAATTTCAAATATTTGAAGTGAGATGTTGATGTCCTTCTTTGTTACTAATCACCAGTGCATATATTATATCTAAAGCATTGGTGTGTTTATTATATGTAAATCATTGGTGTGTATTGCAATCATACACACCTTAATATTTTGAAACGAAAAATATAATTGTATGTTATAACGTTTAAAGAAGTTGTGTTTTTTTCGCATTTTTTAGCACCGATGCTTCAATGTAACTAATAGGAACCGATGTTTCATTGACCATTGCTCCAAAATATCTTCCCGTAGTTTATGTATAACCTGATTCTTGGAGTTATTGGATTGTTTTTTGTAGTGTAAGTGGAAAGTTCGTCTATACGTTATTTTCACTATATCACTCAAAGTTCTATAAAGCGATCTGTCCCTCTCGTTAACTTCTAGCACCACCCCAGATAAACTGAGGACCAAGTCATCACCATTTACATCCTTCGTAATTTTTATATTTTTAGGATGACATTTTAATCCCTTGCTCTCAGTCCCCGCACAATATTAAAAAAATGTGAATTCGAGTGTTTAAAACATGTTAGCGATTAAAGTTAAGAAATTCATTTTTAGTAAAAAGTCAAAGAAAAAATCCATGTTGATTACCTTTTGATCCACCTAATTCCTCTCTTTGCAACATTTGCATAAAAAATTTACGCTTTTTTGCACTCATATTGCAAACAATCTTATCAAGTTTCTTCAAGTTTTTTCTCTACATGACACGCCTTAACCAACACACATCATTAATTTAAACCTATAGATAATTCAAATATATTAAATTTTTAACAAAACTTAAAGAACTTGTTTTGTTCTCTTATTCAAATGAGCTACCATCGCGCTTTTTGCAATAAGTTGTTTTCCTTGAGCTTCTATCAACCATTTCTATAAAAAAAAAAACCAGGAATCACCACATATACAAATTAAGATTTTTTTTTAACAAAATAAGATTTCAATGCATATAATAAGGTAGTACACACCGATGTGTTAATAATATGTACACACATTGATATATGATAACAATTCCCTTACCAAATTGAAAACATTTGTTTATAAATTGTTGTATTCACACGGTGCTTTATAAACCAATACAAGCATCGATGCCTAAGTAATGTTTATTGATGCCTAAGTATTGTTTATTGCACATCATTGAACCCATGAACAAATTTACAACATGTTGGTTTTGATATTAGAAACAATGTTATTTTCATTTTAATGAGTCAGTGGTGTTGTTGACAGGAACATGCGCATCGGTTCTCTATCCCTGTATAATGCACACTGCTAACTGCGAAGGCATTTTTAAAAAAGAAAATTGACAGCAACATGTCGATTTGGGATCCAATGTAATGAGTGGTCCCATTGATACGGATACAAAACGCCCCATATATAAGTAAAGACACCCTAAAAAAATCTATTGCTTAAAAATAATTTTTCATTGTGAAATATAGAGAGAAAAAGCAAGAGAAACAACAAGGAAGTTAGGGCTTCCAATACCGAATGTAGCTAGAAAACCCTTTTATTTTTTTGAGAATGCATTGAAAGTTGTTTGAATCAAATTGGGGAAATATTAATATGATCAATAGAATGAAATCCTATACCCTAAATTTTTTCTTTGTAGATTTGTATGTGACCTATGGTGATCTCTTTCGAATTTGGCTCTCCAAAAAAATCCACCCATGCAAAAGTCTTTTTTGGAAAATATCTCTTGCACAAATATCCCCTCTAAAATTTGGCAAAATAATGAAAGAATGAATAGGGTTTTCATTTATAAACACATATATTTAGAAAAACTAAAATTCATGTTCATTTTTTTGTTGTATATTTTGGCGCATTTATGATAAATGCACACATTTTTTTTGTAACTTATTTTTTCGATGCAATATATAGTTTATAGAGCACATGTGTGTTGTTTATGTAAAAAAACACCGAAAAAAAATTAATTCATAAAATACAAATGCAAACATCTGCATTTAAATTTTGTGTAGGTTTTGCTTTGTGAAGGAAATAAGGATTGAATTTCCTACTCATTTTTTCATTGCATATTTCAGCACATTGGTGATAAACGCACACACTATTTTTTTGTAAGTTACTTCGTCAATGCACTACACAATTTATAGTGCACCAATGCAGTGTTTACGTAAAACTGCACCAACAAACAATTTAATTCACAAAATCCAAATGCAAATATCCACATTTAGATTTCGTGGATATTTTTCTTTGTGGAGGCAATAACAAAGGTCACTCTTCAGTGCCTCTCATAATTTTCCGCACCAATGCATTTTTTATATATAGACACACCAAGGCATCATAATATAATTAGGCACACCATTAACTTTAAAAGTTATTCAAAATTTTGTTTGAAGTTAGATTGTTCCTTGCTTCCCAAGATGATGGTTCTGGCTCAAATGCAGGAAAAAAAGTTTATAATATGAAATGGCCAATTGTTCAGATTCCAATTCATTACATATCATTGAAAGTGGCGCTTCAAGTTCTCCCCCATTGATTGTAATAAGTCTATAATTTATTTATAATTCATTTATATCATTGAATTTATTTTATGTATGCACGTGCATTTGAATAATTGTTCATTGAATTTTGAAAGATCACGATTAAGGATCGAGTATGGATGCGCAAGATATTCCATCGGTCCCAAAAAATTTCCGCAATATTTTATTGGGAGAAAGATACTGCAGTAATATCTTTGATGAAAACCGACAGTTTCTTTACCCTACCAATTGTAACATGCCATCTTCCAGCAACCATCCCGGTTTAACGATATTACACTGTGAATTAGATATCTTTTATGACACCCTATTAGTATGTGGTTGTTCAAAATGTAAAGGGTTGAAGGAGAATCCTTGATGTGTCACACTGTCCCATTATATTAATAATCGACAACCCAAATTTGATGTCCCAATACATCCCATTGCGGTCAAGAATCCAATAGGTGATATAGAAAATGCACATAGGAACACTTCCATATCCTCCTTTCTTGAAAATTTAGAAGCCAGATAAACTAAGTTTCCTCCTAAATTGACTAACCCATCTACTTCTGTTGAGCCAACAGAGAGTTCTAGTGAGCCAAAGCATGATATCAATACTACCCAAAACATCTCTACTAGGTGATCTAAAACGTTGCATGAGTTGAGAGAAAAAATTTCCAACTACACACCAAAGTTGGTTCAATTGTTAGAAGGTAGCGATGACTTCCTTATTAATATCCATTTGAAAACTAAATACCAAACCTATTATGACCTAGTTTTTTATGGCGCTTGACCATGTTCCATGCTTGTTCCCGATGTTGGGACCAAATTATATTTTTGTGGTAATAGTTATATGATTTCCAAGTATAAAATAGATTTTGAAAATATTGGGTTTTTCATCCTTTCACATGTATTTGTTCCTCCCAAACAATCAATAGCACCTGTGCCATTTTGTGGTCCTCTTTATAGTCGGGTTGATTACCTAAATATTGTTAAATACAAACATAACATTTTCATGTCTAGTATGTGCATGAACAATGATGCTTTCGGAAACATAATAGGAAAAATATTTTATATATCGATGGTCATCCATGAACTCATGGGAACATTGCAGGGTTCATAAATAGTTGTAGACTCTCATTATTTAGTGCAAATTGTTATTTTCAGGAACACTCCAATGACAAAGAGTTGTTTATGAAAAGGAAGGAATCCATATTTGTTGTTGTGCATGCATAGATAATTTGTCTCCTAGTGACGAGTTGCTAATAAACTATAACTTTCATAGACCACCAACCACTCGTAAAAAACATCGTGAATTGGGTCTACCTTTAGACATCCCCTTGGGGCATAAGAAAAAGATGATTGAATAATTGTATTTTTGGTTTTTAATGGAACTATTGTACATGTATTGCTTAATTTGACATTTTTTTTATAAAGTGGTTGGTTGCATGTTTATTATTGGGAAAACAATTTCCATGCTTCTAATAAATGTTTGGTATAATGTTTGAACATACTAAATGCATTGTGTTACTAATACTATCGATGTAATGTTCAATATTTTTTCAATCAGGATTCCAATGATGAGCGACATGTCTACCATATACCATTGCACCTCACTACGATGTCAAGTCATGAGCTTTCCACTAAAAGAGAATAGCTTGAAGATGAAGCATACTAAGAATGGTTGAATCAATCACCTATTCAATTTTCACTACATCTTGAGTCACCAATTCAAAACCTCTATAGTAACACTAGTTCTTCATATGTTGGGGATGAAGGCAATGATATAGAGGTTGGTATGGTTGATTTCTTACGGGATACCCAAGACATGGGGGTAATGTTTTTACATGCTGATATAGGTGGATACAGGTGGCCACCCACCTATTCCACTAATTCATAATGGTTCCACATCTTGGCAATTTTTCTATATTTTTTGGGGTCCCAAACTTTCGGGGACGTTTTGAGGACCTAAACGATGTTTTCTTGGCACGACAGTGCCCAACATGTAATCAAAGGAAGATATTGGGGCATTTAAAATGTGTACCTATCAAGTAGAACTTTTCGACAAGATAACGAGCGCTCTAAATGGAGATTGTATGCAAAATTTATGCCCCAGGGAAGTTGATGTATCAACTAATCACAACAAGGCCCACAAACCTTTTGGCCTTTCATCTTTTAGGGTTATGGTTTTGGGTGTTTAGGGTTTTATCATTGACGCTTTAATTTAAATGACCTTTTCAACCTCTTTTGTAATCAACTTCTTACGAATGATCACAACTGACACATCTCTCTCTTAAGGTATAAGCTACCACCATTCTAGCTAGCTTGTGTGCTTTGCATTTTATAATCTTGTGTATTCCAAAAAGTTATTAATAGAATATGAGTTTAGTTGTATTACTGTGTTTCTTTCAATATCTCTATGTGTTTCCTTATTATATATTTTCCTACATGTCATTCTCAATATAATTTGGATCAGTCGTATCAAAGGAATCTACTCTATGTTGTTTCTCTATGCATGTCTCCGACGAGGTCAGGCTATAGAGAGTCGGGTCTTGAACTGGTTGAGATTGGGGAAGAACACTCCTACCAACCCAAGCAATCTGCCATGGCAGAAGAAAATATAGATGACAGAGAAGGAGATCATATCAAATTGTTTCTATAGGAATCCCTCATGCGACAGAGGAATGAGATGATGGATAATTTCACCTATATCCTTCAATGGTTGCAAACAACAATGGAGGCACCTTCAACTTCCAGTCACTTTAGAGGTGCGACCCCCTTTAAGGTACAAGTTAACCATGCTATTCCTTTATTGAAGGTGAGATAGAGACCAATGCTTTGGAAAAATGGTTAAGTCTACTAGAGGGTTATTTCTTTGCCCAAATTGTTCCAATAGTGAAAAAATAACCTTTGTGTTCCTTAAAACCCTTCCCATTTCAGAGATTGGTGGGAGATGTACTATGAGAAGCATGCCATAAATGAGTCTACAATTTTTCAGCTAGGACCCACTTGGGCGGCTTTTGTTGATTCCCTCAAGGAGAAGTACTACTCTATTGGAAACTATGATGACCAATACACGAGATGGAAAAATATGCATTGGGAGAGAGATCAGGTGGTGTCGAAGTACACCAACATCTTCCATACCTTATGCACAAATATGGGTATTAAAGTCTCTAAGTGACACCTAGTTCTGAAGTACCGCAGTGGCCTACATAGGTACATCCAAACAGGTATGGATTTCTTGTACATCTCCTCAATGGGAACATCTTATTGATATGTTTTCAACATCGAGAAAAATTTCAAGCAAAAGAATAAGCAATATTTTAGTTCAGCAAACGCATCGGAACATAAGCACGGTAAAGGTGGCTCTAAATCCCAAAGAAAAGGACAGAGTAAGGATGGCCAGACCCAAGATAACCATCCCAATCCACAAGAAAATAAGGGTAACGAGAAGTCAAAGAAGGACTCTAGAAAGTGGTGCGATTTCCACAAAAGTCCTTGAAACAACATTGATGAATGTTTCCCCAAATAGTCATTGTTGGATGAAATGAAAGCCTTAGAGTTGGATGTGGACTCAGATTCTCATTTGGAACCAGATAAGGAAAAATGGATCATTGATGTATAACCTAGTGTCACCATTGATACCACCACATAGGTCCAACTAGAGGAAACAGAGAATCCTGAAGAAGGGGAGCACTTATTCCACTCACAGATGTGGATGAAGGGTACCCCACTCCATTTCATTCTTGACAATGGTAGTCAGAAGAACCTAATCTTAGCATTGGGAACCACACAAGTTTCATGTGGGAGATAAGATATTGTTTTATTTGTTGAAAGAGCGCCTCACAGGACCCCATCAAAACCTCCTCCCACTCCAATACATTCCTTATGACATTGCTAAGGATGTGGGTGAGAATGATTTTGAATTAAGTATCCCCCCTTTCCTTGGCTTGCACCCTTTATTTAATGTGGAACTGCTTCGACCATATTTTCCACCTCTCCTAGATACTTCGAACGTGGTCGAGGAATTGGACCCTAAAGAAATAAATATTGAATACACTGAAAAATGAACAATTGATCATATCATTGTCACTAATATGAAGGGAACATGCTAGCAGAACATCCAACTCTATCGGGTTGTCAATGCAGGGCAACTTATTCACCAAGGAAAGTGGCTCACCAAGAGTCATATTCAACAGAAGTTTCCCCATTTGATGGAGTAACTTGATGCAATGGGGACCATTTCTTCCTAAGGGGGGAGAACTGATATAGGCGGATATTGGTGGCCACCCAACTATTCCACTAATTCAAAATGGTTCCACATATTGGCATTTTTTCTACAGGTTTTCGGGTCCTAAAATTTTGGGGTTGTTTTGAGGGTCGAGACCTTTCCGATAAGCTACCGAGTCCCTCAAATGGATATCGTATGAAAAATTTACGCCCACAGGGAGTTTACGTGTCAACTAACCACATTGGGGCCCACAAACCTTTTTTCATTTCATCTTATGGGGTTAGGGTTTTGGATATTTAGGGTTTTCTCAGTGACATTTTATGTGAAAAGGCATTTTTTGCCTCTTTTTTAATCTGCAACTTGTGAATGAGCATAGTCGACACATCTCTCTCTTCAAGGATAAGTTACCACCATTATAGCTAGCTTGTGTGCTTTGTATTTTATAATCTTTTGTATTCCAAGTAGTCATTAATAAAATCCAAGTTTAATTGTATTATTATGTTTATTGCAATATCTCTATGTGTTTCCTTTCTATATCTTTGCCTTCATGTCATTCTCAATATAATATGAATCAGTGGTATCAGAGTAATCTGCTCTTTTTTGTTTCTTTGTGCATGTCCCTAACGAGGTTAGCATATCTAGAGTTGGGTCTTGAATTGGTTGAGCTTGGGGAAGAACAATCTCGCCATCCCAAGAAAACTCCCATGGAAAAAGAAAAGAGAGATGACAGAGTAGGATATCCTATCAAATTCTTGCTCGAGGAATCCCTCACGCAACAAAGAAATGAGATGATGGATAAATTGACCTAGATCCTTCAACGAATACCAACAACAATAGAGGCACCTTCAACTAGCAGTCACTTCAAAAGTGTGATGCCCTTTAAGGTACACATTAACTTTGATATTCCTTTATTTGAACACCATATAGATGTTGACGCTTGGAAAAAAGTTTAAGTCGTCTAGAGGATTATTTCTTTGTCCAAAAAATTTCAACAGAAAAACAATCACCTTCACACTCCTTAAATCCCTTCCCCATGTCATAGATTGGTGGGAGACATACTATCAAAAAAATTATGGAGACGAGTCTGTAATGTTTTGGGCTAGGACCCACTTGGGAAGATTTTGTTGATGCCTTCAAGGAGAAGTACTACCCTATTGGAAACTATGATGACCACTGCATGAGATGGATAAATCTATGTCAGGAGAGAGGCCAGATGGTTCCATAGTACACCAACATCTTCCATACATTGTGAAAAAAGTTGGTTATTAAATACTCTGAGAAACACATGGTTCTGAAGTACCACAGTGGCTTACATAGGTACACCCAAGAGATATGAAGTTCCTATAAATCTCCTCACTGGGAGCCACTTATCGATATGATGTCAAGATCGAGAAAAAGTTCAAGCAAAATAATATCAGTGATTTCCCATCTACAAATACATCACAACATAAGCACGATAAAGGTGGCCCTAACTCCTAGAGAAAAGGACATAGAAAGGATGGCCAACCACAAGAAAACAAGGGTAATGGGAAGTTGAAGAAGGACACTGGAAAGTGTTGCAAGTTCCACAAAATCCCTTGGCACAACACTGATGAATGTCGCTCCAAACATTCATTGTTGCCTAATATGAAAGACTCATATTTGGATGATGACTTAGACTCTTATTCATAACCAAATAAGGGAAAAGGAAATGTTGAAGCAAAACCCAATGTCACCATCACTACCACAAAGGTCCAGCTATAGGAACCAAAGTATCCTGAAGAAGGAGAGTGCCTATTCCATTGAGAGATGTGGGTGAAGGGGACCCCACTCCATTTCATTGTTGACAACAGTAGCTAGAAGAACCTAATCTCCAAGTCAGGTGCCAAAAATGTTTCAGGTGGGAGATAACGTATGGTTTCATTTGCAGAAAGTGTGCCACACAAGACTCCATCAGAAACTATGGGTGAGAATGCTTTTTAATTAAGTATTCCCCCTTTCCTTGGCTCACACCTCATATTTAATGTGGAACTACTTCGACCATATTTTCCACCTCTCCTCAACACTTCAAACATGGTCGAACACTTCCCCCTATAGATCTCAATCATGATTTCCTTGAACATGAAAAATTTGATCATATCATGGGCACCAAGATGAATGGCACCCACTAGTAGAATGTCCAACTCTATTGGGTTGTCAAAGCAGGGAAACTTCTTCACCAGGGCAAGTGGCTCACAAGGAGACAGACTTAGCAAGATTTTCCCCATATGATAGAGGAACTTGAAGCAATGGGGACCATTTCTTTATAAGGGCGGAGGAAATATATAGGTGTATACTTGTGGCCACCCACCTATTCCACTAATTCAAAATGGTTCCACATCTTTGTAGTTTTTCTACTATTTTTCAGGTCCCAAATTTTTGTGGCCATTTTGAGGCACTAAATGACATTATTTTGGCACGATAGTTCCAATAATGTAGCCTAAGGAAGATGTTGGGCCATTCAGAATGTGTATGTATTCAATAGACCTTCCCAACGAGCTACCAAGCGCCCCAAACAGATATCGTATGAAAATGTTACGCCCCCGGGAAGTTGACATATCAACTAACCACATCGAGGCCCACAAACCTTTTGGAATTTTATCTTATGGGGTTAGGGTTTTGGATGTTTATGGTTTTATCATTGATGTTTTATGTTAAAAGTAATTTTTAGCCTCTTTTGTAATCAACTTCTTGTGAACAAGAGTGGTTGACACATCTCTCTCTTCAGGGATAAGCTACCATCATTCTAGTTGGATTGTCTGCTTTGCATTTTATAGTCTCTTGTATTCCAAATAATCATTAATATAATCTGAATTTAATTGTATTATTTTTTTTATTGCTATATATCTATGTGTTTCCTTTATATATCTTTGACTTCATGTCATTCTCAATATAATCCAGATCAGTGGTATTAGAGTAATATGTTCTTTGTTGTTTTCTTGTGCATGTCCTCATTGAGATCAAGCTATTGAGAGTTGGGTCTTGAACTAGTTGATCTTGGGGAAGAACACTCTCACCATCCCAAGAAACCTCCCATGGCATAAGAAAATATAGACGATTGAGAAAGAGATCATATCAAACTGTTGCTCAAGGAATCTCGCGTGCGAGAGAGGAACACGATGATGGATAATTTCGCTCAGATCATTCGATGGTTTCCAACAAAAAAAAAGGCACCTTCAACCAACAGTAACCTTGAAGGTGTGACACCCTTTAAGGTAAAAGTTAACCTTGATATCCCTTTATTTGAAGTCTAGATAGACGTCGATGCTTTGGAAAAATGGTTAACTCTGCTAGAGGGTTATTTCTTTGTCCAAAATTTTTCCAACGGAGAAAAAACCACCTTCACGCTATTTAAATCCCTTCCCCATGTCATATATTGTTGGGTTTCGTACTGTGAGCAACATGTCAGAGATGAGTCTGCAATTTTTCGGCTAGGACCCACCTGGGAAGCTTTTGTTGATTCCCTCAAGGAGTATTACTACCCTGTTGGAAACTATGATGGCTAGTACACGCGATGGACAACTCTGCATCATGAAAGAAACCAGATGGTTCCAAATTACACCAAAATCTTCCATATCTTGTGAAAAAAATTGGGTATTAAAGACTCTGAGTGACACCTGGTTATGAAGTATCGCAGTGGGCTACATAGGTACATCCAAACAAATATGGATTTCCTAGACATCTCTTCACTGGGAGCCACTTACCCATATGCTGTCAAGATCGAGCAACAGTTCGAGAAAAAGAAAAGGAGGGATTTTAGTTTTGCAAACCCATTGGAGAAGAAGCACGGTAAAGGTGGCCCTAACTCCCAAAGAAAAGGACAAAGAAAGGATGGACAGCCCCAGGACAACCATCCCAACCCTAAGAAAAGAAGGGTAACAGAAAGTCAAAGAAGGACAGCATAAAGTGGTGTGAGTTCCACAAAATCCTTTGGCACAACACTGATGAAGGTTGCTCCAAACAATCATTGTTGGTTGAGATGAAAGCTTTAAAGTGGGATGCCCAATAAGACTCTGATTCAGAACCATATAAGGGAAAACGATGTTGGATATATTTTTGTCTTTGATTTCAAAGACAGAGGGAGCCTAAAAATTTCCAAAGTAAATATTACAAGCCTACAGATGTCCAAGACAAAGATTGCAAGATGGAGATTGTTGAAAGTATGACTTTTGGATTTTTATGGTCAATTTGAATACCCTATGTTTGAAGGAATGTTTACCCTACATAACTAACTCAAATTGAAGCCTACATTACATGGTTGGAAATATTATTCTGATAACTTTCCAATGGTATATAGAAGTCCCCCTAAATCCCTAGGAATGATGCGATATGATTTTTTTCGTCCGACAACCTAGCCAAAAACATTGAGGTCGGCCCGGAAAGTGGGGACATAATTACTATAAATATAGGATGGGTGTTCGCATTTTTAGTGAAACTAAGCAAGATATCAAGTCTGAGGTGTGATAAAGGAACTAGGGTTTCTCTTTGGGATCTAGAGGTGAGAAAGATAATTCCAAGGGAATTTATTTAGGTCTTTCTTATTTTCAAGGTATGTTATAAGGTTGTGATGTTGTCGTGAGGTTGTGATTTTGTCGTGTGCACTACTATGAGGTTGTGATGTTGTTGTGATGTGATATTGTTGTGAGTGGATGTTTCCATCAGTGGATGTTTTTGTCAGTGATCACATTCTAATAATGATGCCATGAGGCTTTCTTGGGTTTGATGGATTGTCTGTGGAATGAAGCATGCAGGTGAAATCATAAGTATTATGTGTATGAAAATCATGGATTGGTGTCTACACATATCTTATTTAGTTGGTGCTCATTTGAGGAGATTGGTGGCTCTAGTAGGTTGGTTCCTACATCTTGTTAAGTTGGTGCTCAACTAAGGAGATTGGTGTCTCCAGTAGGTTGGTGCCTACAATATTTCTAACAGAAGGTTGGTGCCTACAAACATTTATAAATATATGGTTTTGTTTTTTTCTCCCACAAGGGTTTCCATGTTAATATATGTGCATTTTGATTTGAGTTTATATGTGATTATTGTTTCTCAACTAATGATATATTGGTGAATGGTTAAATAAAGTAAAATGTATCGTATATTGATTCACCTCCCCTCTTAGTATAAGCATAATTTCAACAATTGGTATTAGAGTGTGTTCCTTCATAAACTATCTAAACACTGGAAGGTAGATTTCAGGAGCACACATGGCTAGTCAAGAAGGTTTCTTCACAAACTAGGGTTCATTGTTTGATGGAACAAATTATGCATTCTAGAGTGTAAGTATGAAGAATTATCTAATGGATCTTGGGTTTGATATTTGTAAATCATTTGTGAATGGTTATATAGCCCCAAAAAATCCACCAACAGATGTGGACGAGAAGAATCCTAGTGAACATGATGCAAAAGACATGAATGCTATATTGAGTGGTCTATCAAAATCACAATTTTTCAAGGTGATACATTGTAAATAAAAAAACTATATTTGGGACAAACTTAAAAAAATCTATGAAGGTGATGACAAGGTGAAAAATCCAATGCTCCAAATCATATAAGATGGTTCGAGAGTTTAAAAATGGAATACGAAGAAAATGTTGTAGTTTATTTTCTTCATGAAATTGTCAACACCATCAGAGGAATTGGTGAGGAGGTTGAAGAATCAGTGATTGTGCAAAAGGTTCTCAGGTATCTCCACTCAATATTTGATGCCAAGGTCCGTTCCATTGAAGAAATGAAAGATATGGATAAACTAACGATGGGTGATCTGCATTGGATTCTCACTGCATATTAGATGAGGACATAAAAAGAAAATCCAACATAGAAGGAAGAAACTTTCAAAGAATCAAAGAAGGCAAAAGGAAACAAATTATGTGATTGTTCCAGCCATGAATCAAATATAGAAGAACTATTTGTGAGAAAGATAAAAAGAGGATTTGGAAAACACAAAGGTAAGCTACCCTTCATATGTTTTAATTGTGGTAGAGTAGGTAATTTTACTACTAAATGTCCATATTCTAAAATGGAATATAGTGATGATGAGGAAAATAATGTCAAAGAAGAAAAAAACAATAGAAGAAAATATTATAGACACAAAAGAGGAAAATATACTAAGAAGAGTCTTTACTCTAGAGAGGATAGTAGCTTGTCTGAAGAAAGTAATGGATATGTTTTTGATATTGATAAAGAAGAATTATTTTTCATGTCCATGGATACAAATTATATCGATAAAGAAAGTGAAGACAATAAAAAAGAAAAATCAGAAGAAGAAGAAGAAGACATTGATGGGGAAGTGAATCTTGAAGTAGAACCCATTAGTGTCTTAGAAGAAATAGGAAGACTTAGGGAAAGGAACATAAAGCAGAAAGATAAATTGTATAAATATGAAGAGGATCATGATATTGAAGAAACAAAGGATACAATTTTCTTCCTAAAGTCTCAACTATAAGAGGAAAAAAGTATAGAAGAAGTGGTGAGAAGCCAACTACAAGAAAAGGAAGAAAATTGCAAGAATATAGAAGCTGAAATAGTTTCCTTAAGAAAGGAACTCGAGAAAACTATTGATCAGTTGAACAAAAGCTTAAAGTTTGGAAAGAGTACTGAAATATTAGATAATATTCTCAGTTTCCAAAGGTCACCATTCATCAAAATGGGTCTTGGCTATGAGGAAAAAGAAAATATCCCTGAGGGAGATGTAAGCACTAAGGTCACAAAGCCATCAAAAAAGGAAAATGAAGAAAAACCTAAAATATATGACGATATTCTCAAAGGATAAATAAACAATGAAAGAAACAGAAGGAAAGGAAATGATGACCAACAAAAATATGATTCTACCCATAGGAATGAGTTTAGAAGAGTCGTTCCACCAAGAAGACCTTTCACAAACTGGTACATAAATCACTTTCTTGGTTATTATTTTTCTTGCAATAACTTTGGTCATAAATAAATATATTGCAAATATTATGCAGTAAGTGATCATGTGATAGATATAAATAGAGGTTCTTATAAAACCATAAGGAATGATCATGTGAGAAAACAAACTAGAATTTCTCATGGGTTTGTTGATAGAAACTACAATTCATTCGCTTCCCTACTTGATTACAATGTTGAATTCTATAAGCTCAATAACTATGGGAACATAGAATGTGGCTGCAAAAGTAGCATAATAAATAAGGAAGAAGATGTTCTTGCTAGACATAAAGAAGAATACACAAAGTTGCGGAAAAGGAAGCAAGAAGAACAAAAGAAGGAAGAATGTGGAGTTGCAATTTATGCTCAAAATGAAGGGAACCAATGGTACATTGATAGTGGATGTTCAAAACACATGACAGGGTACCAAAAAAAAATTCTCACCTTGAAGGAATAAAAAGGATCCAGAGTTACTTTTGGATATAATGCCTCTGCAAGGATAGTTTGAAAAAGGTATTGTTAGTCTTGATAATGGAAAGACTAAGAAAAAATTCCGTGTATGTTGAAAGGTTAAAGAAAAATTATTATAAGTGTCATTCAAATGTGTGATCAAGGATACAACCTCACATTTCATTATAAAGGGTGTGAGATAAGGAAAAAAGCTTCAGGAAGATTGGTGGAAACTGCAATTAGAACATCAAGCGATGTATACATACTCGATCAAGTCAAAGAAAAAAATTGTTGTAACGAATAGAAGTTTGGATTGATATCCATGTCATCTATATAGTAAAGGGAATCACAAGCTCAGGGGGAGAAATCATTTGTCGTTGATGTCAAAGGGGGAGAAGTTGCAAACAGAGGAAGAATTGCAGACAAAGGGAGTATAAAAATTGACTAAGAGTTTCCATTAGTGAAAAAGGGGGATATTGTTGGAAACATTGTTGTCATTGATGTTAAAGACAATGGGATCCTACATATGTCTAAGAAAAATATTACAAGCCTACAAATTTCCAAGACAAATATTGCAAGATGGATATTGTTGAAAGCATTACTTTTGGATTTTTTATGGTTAGTTTGAATACCCTATCTTTGAAGGAATTTTTACCCTACATACCTATATAAAATGGGAAAAACATTTACATGGTTGTAAATATTATTCTGATACCTTTCCAACAGTATATGGAAGTCCATTTAAATCCCTAGCAATGAGATATGAATTTATTTTTTTTCTGAAAACCCAGCCAGAAAATTGAGGTTGGCTCAAAAAGTGGGGACATAATTACTATAAATATAGGATGGATTTTTTCATTTTTAGTGCAACCAATAAAGAGATCAAGTCTGAGGTGTGATAAGGGCATTGGGGTGTCTCTTTGGGATCTATAGGTGTGAAATAGAAGTATAAGGGACTTTATTTGGGTATTTCTTATTGTTAAGGTATGCTATAAGGTTGTGGTGTTGTCATGTGCACTGCTATGAGGTTGTGATGTTGTCGTGAGGTTGTGATATTATTGTAAGTGGATGTTTACATCAGTGATCACATTATGGGAATTGTTCCATTAGTCTTTATAGAGTTTGAAGTATTGTCTATGGAATGAAGCATGTAGGTGAATTCATAAGTATCATGTGTATGAAGATCATGGATTTGTGTCTACACATATCTTATCGAGTTGGTGCTCAGTTGATCCGGATTATTTTCGGCACGAAATGAGAGCGGAGATATAATAAATAAATGCACAGAGATATCGCGTATATCCAGTAATATAACAGAAATATATCATAGATGCAACCATAAACACAGAGATACAGTAATACATGATTTCTATTAATGAAATAAATGTACAGAGACTGTAAAAATACAGAGTGAAAGACTCGCTAGAATGGTGGCATCTTATCTCTGAGAAGAGATGTGACGGCTACTTRCATTCGCAAGAAGATGGTTACAATGAGGCTCTGAAGGCCCTTTTACATTAAAGGGGAATGCCAAAAGTCTTAGACATCCAAAAACCTAACCCTAGGAGATGAAGCGCCAAAAGTCATGTGGGCACCGTTTGGGTAAGTGAGTACATCAACTTCCCGGGGTCGTAACTTTTGCATACGATCTCCGTTTTAGGCATGTGATAGCTCGTTGGAAAGGTATTGTCGAGGAGATTCATTTTGGGGGATCAATAATGCCTTTGTCTATCATTGAGAACCTCGATCTCGAAAAACCTTCATCTAGGCCCTCAAAATGGCCCCGGAAGTTGAAACCTGCTAAAAATAGTAAATTGCCAAAATTGCCAAAAAGTCGTTTTGAGCCATTTGGAAAAGGTGGGTGGCCACCGATATCCACCTGGATCATCAATTGAGGAGATTTGTCTCTCCAATAAGTTGGTGCATACATCTTGCTAAGTTGGTGCTCAACTAAGGAGATTGGTGTCTCCATTAGGTTGGTGCCTACAATATTTTTAATATTAGGTTGGTTCCTAGAATATTTGTAAAAATAGATTGGTGTCTACAATATTTGTAACAATAGGTTGGTGCCCACAAACATTTATAAAGATAATTTTTTTGTGGTTTTCTCCCACAAGGGTTTCTACGTTAAACTATGTGCATTATGATTTGAGTTTGTATTTGATTATTGTTTCTTAGCTAATGATATATTGATGAATGGTTAAATAAAGTAAAAATTATCATATACGGACTCACCCCTCCTCTTAGTATAAGCATAAGCTCAACAAACAGATCATTAACACAGAACCTAATGTCACCATCGCTACCACAAAGGTCTAGCCAAAGGAACCAAAGGAGCCTGAAGAAGGGGAGAATCTCTTCCACTCAAACATATGGGTGAAAGGGACCCCAATCCATTTTATTTTTGACAAAGATAGCTAGAAGAACCTCATATTAGCATTGGGTACAACACAACTTTAAGGTGGGAGATAAGGTATGGTTTCATTTGTAGAAAGAGTACCTCACAGAACCCCATCAAAATATCTAGCGACTTCGATATGGGCCTTACACCATCACCAAGGTTGTGGGTGAGAATTATTTTGAATTAAGTATTCCCCCTTTCTTTGTATTGCACCCCATATTTAATGTGGAACTCCTTCGATCATATTTTATACCTCTCCTAGACACTTCGAATGTGGTCGAGTACTTGGACCCTATATAAATCAATATTGACTTAATTGAACACAATACAATTGATCATATCATGGAAACCAAGACGAAGGGCACACTCTAGAAGAACATCAAACTCTACCAGGTTTTCAAAGTAGGGCAACTTCTTCACCAGGGCAAGTGGATCACCAGGAGTCATATTCAACAAAATTTTCCCCATCTGATGGAGGAATGTGACACAATGGGGACCATTGCTTCCTAAGAGGGGAGGATTGATCTAGGTGGATATTGGTGGCCACCGACATGTTCCACTATTTCATAATGGTTCCACATATTGGCAGTTTTGATACAGTTTTGTGGGTCCCAAACTTGTGGGGCCATTTTGAGGCCTTAAACAACATTTTTTGGCATGGATGTGCCAAGAACAAAGCCGAAAGAAAATTCTAGGCCATTCAAAATGTATAATTCTCAAATATTCATTTTTTTATGAGCTATCGAGCACCCAAAAATTAGATCGTCTTCAAAAGTTGCGCCCCCGATAAGTTGACATATCAACTAACCACATCATGTCCCACAAAACATTTTGACGTTTCATCTTCTGGGGTTAGGTTTTTGGATGTTAAGGATTTTATCATTGATGTTTTATGTTAAAATGTCTTTTCAACCTCATTTTTAATCAAATTATTTTTAATGAGCATAGACAACACATATCCCTCTTCAGGGATAAGCTGCCACCATTCTAGCTAGCTTGTGTGCACTGCATTTTAAAGTATTTTTTATTCCAAACAATCATTAATAGAATTTGAGTTTAATTGCATTATTGAGTTTCTTGCAGTATCTCTGTGTGTTTCCTTGGTATATCTCTTCCTTAATGTCAATCTCAATATAATTTGTATCAGTGGTATCACAACAATTTACTCTTTGTTTTCCTCTATGCATGTCCCCGACGAGTTCCAAAAAGGATCACATAATTCGAATCACATGCATTCCAGCAAAATGAACTAGGGGATGACATTGATATCATCGATACCTAATTCAAAATATTGAAAATATTTCTATTGGCCCTTGGTTATGGAAGCAAGTGAAGATCAAGGAAGGAAAAGCAAAATGTGAACTTCGCGGAAGACACAGTGACTATTACTAGGTCGAAGTGAGCAAAAGAGCAGAAAATATGAAGCGAAGCAAGCCATCGGACGAGGAGATTGAGGATGAAAGATTAGCAAGAAAGAAGGATCGTGGATAACTCAGCAAGTGGAAAAATCCATCGTTAGATGCTTTGGACCACCATGCCAGAAGGAAGAAAAGACAAGCTGGCGAATCCCTGAAAATGCGGGTCAAGTTAACCTAGGGTTTTGGATGCCTAGGTGAAAGATACCAGATATATAAAATATGCAGAACAGAAATGAAATGCTAAAAATGACAGAATAACAGTAAAATATCCAGCATAATCTTCACAATACACAGAAATGATATACGAAATAGCAACAGAAACAACACTTGATTCAGATAGCAATGTTCACAGGCCTCTTTGAGGGGGCAACCTCCAATCGAGCAGCACTCTGTTACAATAATATCCAAGCTAGGGTTTTCATACCCTCGACCCTTATTTATACTAAATGTGTCTATTAAGAGAAGCATCTAGAGGAAGATCCTTCTAGAAGCGAAAGCTTCTACTAGGTCTTCTTACATCCGCCTTATTCTATTTTATTGAAAGGTATTATTAATATTGACCTTTATTACATCCGAATACATTTATCTACTTATGTGCGGGTTAGGACCTTAACATGTCCGCCCCCTTAAAAACAACCTTGTCCTCAAGGCTTGAGATGTGGAA
>ML778227.1:107377-162507 GCA_009831015.1 Picea engelmannii
TTTTTTTTTACAGCTGCGGGGTTATTATTTTTATTTTTTTACAGCTGCGGGGTTATTTATTTATTTATTTTTACAACTGCGGGGTTATAATTTGGTCTGAAGAATGCTGCAGTGCTGAAATCCCCAAATTCTGAACCAAAGACTATTTACTTAGCAACGCCAACACAGATGCGTGTCAATAGATCTCGCTGGTTTAATTTGTTTATGTTGTTGTTTATGTTCCCCAAGGGTTCGATATTCAAGGGTTCTACATATAAGGGTTTGCCCTGTGCTATAGCTCTCTGATATATGTGCGGGGTCCAACAGTAGTACTCGGCCCAATATCTCAGGGCACTAACTAAGGAGGATAGACCGTACCCTTAGCCGTACTACCCGACTACCCAAGTACTAGAGGGTATCTTCCCGAGTGTTGTTCTCGGTGACACTATAGCAGTCCGGCGGCCGATAGGTTTATCTAAAGAGGGCTTCAGGAAATCTAGGCCGATCCATACACAGGTGATGTCTGATGCGCAACCACTCGAAGGGGTACCAACAGGGGTTACAAGGGTGGCCAACAAATGTTCGCTTAAGAACCACTTGTATTTCCTGCGTGTATGAATCCCTCAACCGCGGGTTTATGCGCGTAATGACAAATCTCTGTGGCTTAAAGCCGTCGGAATACGTCTCTACCTTGAAAAAAAATACCCACAATTTCTGCCAAGGAAAGTGCTCTGATACCACTTGCAAGATACCAGATATATAAAATATGCAGAACAGAAATGAAATGCTAAAAATGACAGAATAATAGTAAAATATCCAGCATAATCTTCACAATACACAGAAATGATATACGAAATAGCAACAAAAACAACACTTGATTCATATAGCAATGTTCACAGGCCTCTTTGAGGGGGCAACCTCCAACCGAGCAATGCTCTGTTACAATAATCTCCAAGCTAGGGTTTTCATACCCTCGACCCTTATTTATACTAAATGTTTCTATTAAGAGAAGCATCTAGAGGAAGATCCTTCTAGAAGCGGAAGCTTCTATTAGGTCTTCTTACATCCACCTTATTCTATTTTATTGAAAGGTCTTATTAATATTGACCTTTATTACATCCGAATACATTGATCTACCTATGTGCAGGTTAGGACCTTAACACTAGGTTTCGGCCTTAGGATGTCGATGAGCTATTGTAATGTATAAATAAAGGTCATGAGGACCTAGTTTGGGTTGGTACGGTATTGTTGGGTATAGTTGTATTGATGATTAAGAGTGATTATTGTTGTGTGAGAGAGAAGCACTAAGTGTGACAACCTTCTGGTATTGTAATATCTTCATCTAGGTGTGAAGATCGATCCTGCAACTGGGTGAGCGGGAATGGGAGAGAAAGAGAGGAGAAGAAAGAGGATTTACTAGCTAAGAGTGCAGACAAGAACTATATGATTAATCCTAGTATATTATAAGGCACAGTTCTATGGACATAGCCCTAGAGAGAAGGTGAACCACGTATATTTTGTGTTGTGTGTGATTGGTAGTTTATCTTTGTCATTGATATACTATGATTGCATTATTGTTTTAGATATGATAAGTATATGTGCATAATAGATCTAATCTTATAAGTGATATATGAATGTTGTGCTATTCTTGTGTTAGATCCACTTGATATTCCCTTTGGTTGTAGACATCCCTATCTTGCAACCCCCTCATAACTTCTTTAGGTGAGACTACATCTGCTTCGCAGGTGTTTCTGAAAGGGCCAGTATTTAGGACTTGTTGGTGCGCTCTTGGAGCTGAACCCTGGGTCTGCCCCTATGCCAACAAATGGCTCTGTTCCCGAGACAGGAATCTTCTTGAGGGAATGTCAAGGTGGTTCCCATCGAAGGCAGAGATTCAAAAGTGGATAGAGGATCAAGAAAAGGACTTTGCTGAAGCCCAGAATAAGAACCCTAATCTTAGTATAAAGGATTGGTTGGAGAAATATATCTTCACTGATATATACGAAATTTTCTTTGGGGGAATCCATCAGGATCTATATAAGTGGCTAGCTAGATTATCAGATATCCAGTTTGAGATCCGATCTACACCTCTTGTGGTTTGGATGTCGGAGATGATCAAGAAGGTCAAATGAGTTGATAACATTGTATCATGAGCAGTAGATCACTGGTTTGATAACACCATTGGAGGTTACATCACATAGTTTTTTGTTGATAGAATAGAATCATACAACCAAGACGAGAGATACTTCTTCAAGGGACCTAGAGGAAAATTTTTACAATTCCTGAAGTTGAGACTCAAGATGTTATTGCATGAGAAGAACATCTTGAAGATATAGTAGATTGGTTGGATCTATAAAGGCTAATGTTCAAGAATTCAGACAACGATAGTGACACAGAAGCTGGGCATACGCGGAGTGGGAGAGTATTCAAAGAAGTTCACCTTGTGAACCTGTTCAAGCAGAACTACATGGATGAAGGTTTCTATAGTGGAGAAGAGGTAGATCTGAAAGATAGGGAGAATTCAGAACTTGCTGGGACAGAGGAGGGGAAAGATGAAGAGTTTTACCAGGGAGAACCGAAAACCTCAGAAACTGCGTAGACCATCGAAGTAAGTACTATTATCCCTCATGTTGATTCAGTATTAAGAAACCATAGTAATCCCAATCACTAGAGCGTCCAAAGTACTATCAATAGTAGTCCACCACATATTCAGTCAGGAACCCTAGAAATATCTATGGCATATGAGATGAGGTTTCCTATATTTAGGGGAGATGGATCTGAAGATCTTGACCAACACTAGTTCCTATGTGAAGCCATATGGAATATTAAAAATGTCACTGACGAAGCTGTCAAAAGAACCCAGTTTAGTACCACTCTACAGGATCGTGCACTAAGTTGGTACATGAAGCTTATTCAAGGACTTGCACAGCCTAAGCCACTAAATCAGATTAAGAATGAAATGATTGTGAAGTTCAAGAAACCCAAGTCGGAGTCACAATGTATTACAGAGATAAAAGAGATCAAGGAGAAGGTGGCCAAACCTATTTGGGAATTTGATCAGTGATTCAAAACCTTAACATGCCGATTGACTTTTCAGATCCTAGATGAACAGAACAAAGAATGGTTCATTGCTACCCTCTTACCACACATCAGAGTTCCCCTTATTCAATAGAAGATCGCTTCATAGTCTGAGGCGCTGGAGATCGCCATGAAATTGGAATCATCCCCTATGGGAGAATCCAGCTTAGGTATGAGTCAGATCTTGAGTCAGCTGACTAGTTTGTCTCTGTAGGTCGAAGATATGAAGAAATACAAGGGAAAAGATAAAAGAGAAGACATATGGTGTGTCAGATGAATATCAGAAGGCCATGACAAGGAACACTGTCCCCTATTCAATGAATACTTGGCTTCCGGAGCTTCGAGCCCTTTGGAGAAAGTCACCTTACCTTGGTGTGAGGTATGCAGAAACAGGCATTGCCCTGGTGAGTGATACTACATGCAAAAGTATGTTCAGACACATACATATTTGTACTGTACATTCTGTAATTCCATAGGACATGATGATAGGGATTGTAGGGCTTATGATCTCATGCATGAAAAGTCAAGAGACATATATAAGATTCAAGGCAAAGTACAACAAGAAGGAAACACTACGCAGTATAACTCTCCTTGGAGAGGAAACTTCAATCCTCGCGGTGGATTCAGAGGAAGAGGACGAGGAGGAGGAATGGGTTGAGGCAGAGGAGAAATAATCTATTATAAATGTGCACAACCAGGACACCTCGCAAGGGATTGCCATAACCCTTGTACTATTTGTAGCTACTGTAGCTTATTTGACCATGTTATAGAAGATTTCCCTATGCTACTAGCTAAGCTTCAGGAAAGACGAGGACCCCAACAGAACCCGCAAGTGCAACTGATATATGTTAAACCTCATGGAGAAGACCCTAGAGTGGTTGTTATAACCAGAGGAGTCGTTGTTACAGGAGAAGGCAGACTGACCCAAGGGAAGAATATAGAAGATTCAGGAATCAGAAAAGATATAGAGAAGACACAAATGTTTGATGCAAAGAAAGAAAGACAAATGTTTGAGGAAGCAAGGAAATAATTCAGAGGAGACCAAGGTTCCTCATCAAAGACTAGACCATAAGTGAGAGAATATGGAATGCCTCTAGCATTTGATCAGTCTGCTTTGCCAAAAAAAGAAAAATAGGTAAGAAAGATCATGGAATTTTTATATACTTGCATTAAGTTGATTCAGGTTGAAAGCATTGTACAAGAGTTACAAAATTTAATCAGCCAATATGAGATAGGAAAAATAGACCCCTTACTGAATAGGGAAGTACACCAAATCGGTAAGAAGAGAAGGAAAAATAAGGAATTACATTTGAATGCTCAAATAGGAGAGTATGAGATAGATTATGTAGTCCTCGACTTAGGGTCGGAGGTCAATGTCATGATGAAGAAAACCTGGGCACTGATGGGAAAACCGAAGTTGATCTATTCTCCTATCAGGCTTAGGATTGCTAATCAACAAGCTGTAAGTCCATTTGGAAGACTGGAACATGTCCCTGTGGACATTGATGGAGTAAGAACATTTGCAGATTTTTAGATAGTTGAGATAGTTGATGACAGTTGCCCTTATCCTGCGCTGTTAGGAATCAATTGGGCTTTCAATAATTCCACTTTGGTTGATTTAAGGAAAATACGTATGACTTTTGAAAGAGATGGTCTCAGGGTCATTGCACCTTCAGATTCAGATGAAGGTCAGCGGTACACAGAACCTATCAGAGAAGAATACCATGCATATGCACTAGAAAATATATACAAGCTAACAATCAGACAACAAGATTACATTAATCCCACAACCAATGGAAACTTAAGCTGGAGAAGTGACATCGTATGCTCATTAGACTCAGAAGAAGCACTGGAGAATTGGCAGAATAAAATGTATGAAGTATCTACAAGAAGATGTGCTAGACTAACTAGAGAAGTTCGCTGGATTGGCACAACAGTAAGCAACTTACCCACCTTTGATGGTCTGAATCCTTTAGAAACCTTCTTGTCAGACTTTGAATAAAGTGTACCAATACAACAAAGATTATTGGCAATGGATGAGGCCTTGAGAGCAACCCCAACAAGATGGTGGGGGGCACACAAAAGTAACATTACATATTCAGTACATTTTCGTACCATGATGACAACGCGGTTCTCAATGCAAGTAGAAGGCTGCAAAGTTCGATACACAGGTCGAAGATGCCCAAATGACCATGTGCGAAGATGTGAGGAAGCCTGGAGAAACATTCCTCAAGAACAATGGGTACACAAATTCATCAACACACTGGACACAACACCTATCAACTAGTACCTTCAAGCAGAGTTGCACCTCATCACTACAGATTGGAAATGTATGACTCAAAATTTATTAACTACCTTCTTATTTGAAAGTCAATACCCCTCAGTAGATCAAGCATTACAGAGTGTGAGACAAAAAGTATTTGAGGAGGCATGTAGCCTTCCTTTGGAACAAGAAGAGGATGAATGGATTGTGCCTCTCCAAAAACTACAAGGTTGTTACAACATCAATGTTGATGAAGACAATGATCCGAGGAAGGTGAACATCGCTGAAACAGAAGGCCAGAGATATGTCAAAGGACCAGGAGTTGAGATACCATTTATTGGACAAACGATCAAGATTAATAAGGTCGATATTGGAACAGAATAGACCCCAAAGCTTGCTAATATCAAAGATTATTGGGATGTTTCCACCATTGACAAAATTACAAAGTTACTGCATGAATATCAGGACTTGTTTCCAACCAAGTTCACTGATATGAAGGGAATTAAAGGGCCTATGGGCAAGATGAGGATCCCTTTTAAGCCAGATGAAATACCAATCAAACAGAGACCTTACAGACTGAACCCTAAATATAAGGAAAAAGTGAAGATTGAGCTTGACAGAATGCTAAAAGCAGGGATTATAGAACCTATCGAAGAGTTAGAGTGGATTAGGCCTATGGTGGTACAAGACAAGAAGATAGGAGAAATCAGGATATGCATAGATCTCAGGAAGATGAATGATGCTTGTTTGCATGACCCCTTCCCTACACCATTCACTGACGAAGTGTTAGATAATGTGGGAGGCCAGGAAGTATATTCTTTTACAGATGGATTTTCAAGATACCATCAGATCCGGATTGCCAAGGAAGATCGCCACAAGACCACATTTGAAATAGAATGGGGATCCTACCAATATACAGTGATGCCATTTGGATTAAAGAATGCCCCAACCATCTTTTCCAGGGTGGTGGTCGAAGCATTCAAGGAATTTCTGCATAAATTTCTAGAAGCATATTTTGATGATTGGGTTGTTTTTAGTTTATTGAAGAATCATATTGAATGTCTAAGGATAATGTTGGATAAATGAAGGCAGTGTCAAATTGCCTTGAACCTGAAGAAATGTATTTTCTTTTCATCATTTGGAGTTTTGTTAGGTCATATTGTATGCAAGCAGGGATTGTTGGTTGATCCCTCCAAGATCGCCATTATAGTTGTTCTACCACCTCCTATGTCAGTTAAACAGTTGTGCACTGCGTTCGGACACACATGCTACTACACGAAGTTCATTAAGGGATATGCTCAGATTATAGTGCCCATGGAGAAGTTGTTGAAGAAGGATTGTCAGTTTAGTTGGACAGAATAATGCCAGCAGAGCTTCGACACACTGAAACAGAAAATGGTTATTGCGCCCATTCTAGTTTTTCCAGATTGGACCAAGGAGTTTCATGTGCATGTCGATGCGCCTTCCCTTTCTTTAGGAGTTGTGTTAGCACAACCGAGAGAAGGAGATATTGACCACCCGTTAGCCTTTGTTAGCAGGAAGCTATCAACTGCTGAGATTAATTACACCACCACTAAGCGAGAAGGGTTAGCCATGGTATATGCATTACATAAATTTCACCACTACTTGTTGGGAGGACACTTTAAAATTTTTACTGATCACTCCACGCTAAAATACCTAGTCAACAAGCCAGTTTTGGGGGGAAGGATATGCAGATGGCTTCTACTATTTCAAGAATATGATTTTGAGATCATAGTAAAGCCAGGGAGAATGAACAAAGGTCATGATCACTTGTCAAGGTTGAAACATGGTGAAGCGCCAACCAGTTTGGAGGATGCACTACTGGATGCACAACTATTGGCCATTAGAAAGATCGATGACCACTTCACAGAGATAGTCCAGTTCCTGACAACGTGAATGGAATCTACTGAGTACACAATTATTCAGAACAAACAACTAGTAGTGTGCGTTGAAGACTTCTCACTTATAGTTGGACATCTATACAAGATGGGACCTGATGAAATATTGAGAAGGTGTGTTATGGAGGAAGAACGACCATTGATCCTCGCAGAATCTCATCAAGGCATTGCAGGAGGACATTACACAGGGAAAGAAACTACGCAGAAGGTTCTTAAAGATGGCCTTTGGTGGCCTACCTTACACAAAGATGCTAAAGACTATTCCAGAGCCTACGACGTATGACAAAGAGTTGGAAAACCATCCAAAGAGATTAAATTTCATTATCCCCACATCTGAACCTACAAGCATTTGAGAAATGGGCCATTAACTTCATTGGACCTATAAACCCACCAGGAAAGCGTACAAGAGCAAGGTACATAATTGCAGCTACAGAGTACTTGACTAGATGGGTCGAAGCAAGAGCAGTTAAGGACTGTAGTACAACTACAACTACACGCTTCATATTTGATGACATCATAACGAGGTTTGGATGCCCAAGGATCCTTATGAGTGATCAAGGTACACATTTCATCAATAAAACAGTTGAAGCCCTGACTGAAGAATTTGCAGTTCACCATCAGAAGAGCACACCATACCATCCACAAGAAAATGGGACAGTTGAAGCATTCAAAAAGATCTTGGCGACAACACTCACGAAGATTTGTAGTGTGAATAGGGATGATTGGGATCTAAGAGTACCAACAATATTATGGACCTATAGAACCACTTGCAATAAGCTAACAATGCAGACCCCCTTCAAGTTGGTTTATGGTCTCAAAGTTGTTGTTCCAATGGAATATCTGGTACCAAGCCTAAGAATTGTTGCCTTTACAGATATGGATGACCCTAGCGTTGTTCAAGAGAGTCTTTCACAATTGGTTGAATTCGAGGAAGACAAATTTATTGCAGGATTCCATCAGCAGGTATAGAAGGAAAGAGAGAGGGCCTACCATGACAGGCACATCAGGAAGAAGGCATTTAAACAAGGTGATCTAGTACTGGTATATGAAAACAAGTTCATAAAACATCCTGGGAAGTTCAGAACGCATTGGCTAGGGCCATATCATATTGCTTATTTTATAGAGGGAGGAGTTGCACAATTGAAGACTCTGAATGGAGAGTGGAAGGAAGGTTTAGTGAATGGGAGCCGGTTGAAATTGTACTATGAAAACCAGTTGTCCCGCAATTCCCAGTAAACACAAGATGAAAAGGGTCTAGGTACCAGGTGTAGTTGAAAATGGGTACCTGGCACATAAAATACAGTCTACATAAGGAGGAAAAGGAGGCATAAAGAAGAAAGTAGAGGTTGCAATGTGCAGTCAGAAGTCGAAGTAAAACAGAAGGACCAGGTCTGAAGTGCCTCGGGATGAGTGACATGTGAGTGTTGGGGGCCTTTTGGCCCTTGGTTATGGAAGCAAGAGAAGATCAAGGAAGAAAAAGGAAAATGTGAACTTCGTGGAAGACACAATGATTGTTACTAGGTCGAAGTGAGAAAAAGAGCAAAAAAGATGGAGAGAAGCAAGAAATCGAACGAGGATATCGAGGATGATAGATCAGTAAGAAAGAAGGATCATGGATAACTCAGCAAGTGGAAAAATCCACCGTTAGATGATTTGGAGCACCGCGCAAGAAGGAAGGAAAGACAGGTTGGTGAAGCCTTGAAAACGTGGGTCAAGTTGACCTAGGGTTTTGGTATCTAGGGTTTTGGACACCTAGGTTTCGAGCTAAGGATGTCAGTGAGCTATTGTAATGTATAAATAAAGGTCATGAGGACCTAGTTTGGGTTGGTATGGTATTTTTGGGTATAGTTGTATTGATGATTAAGAGTGATTATTGTTGTGTGAGAGAGAAGCACTAAGTGTGAGAGCCTTCTGGCATTATAAGATCTTCAGTTGGGTGCGAAGATCGATCCTACAACTGGGTGTGCAGGAAGGGGAGAGAAAGAGAGGAGAAGAAAGAGGATCTGCTAGCTAAGAGCATATACAAGAACTGTATGCTTCATCCTAATATATTATAAAGCACATTTTTGTGGACGTAGCCCTAGAGAGAGGATGAACCATGTATAGTTTGTGTTGTGTGTGATTGGTATTTTATCTCTGTCATTAATATACTGTGATTGCATTACTATTTTAGATATGATAAGTAGATGTGCAGAATAGATCTAAGTTGATAAGTGATATATGAACGTTGTGTTGTTCTTGTGTTAGATCCACTTGATATTCCCTTTGGTTGTAGAAATCATTGTCCTGCAACCCCCTCATAACTGCTTCAGGTGAGACTGCACTTGCTTCGCAGGTGTTGCCGAAAGGGCCAGTAGTTAGGGCTTGTTGGTGCACTCTTGGAGTTGAACCTCGGGTCTACCCCTGTGCCAACAATTTCCACCACTCCTCTCTTTGGATAGGGCTCAAGGTATACCCAACTAGGGACAACAATGTTTCTATACAAATTGAAATCAATGTATGGTATGTCATACATGTGTTTCTTGACACTTTTGAGGTAGCTAACCATTAAGTCCCCTAATTTTTCAAAGAATCTTGTCACACAATGAGGAATACAATGGTTGATTTTCTGCATGCTTAATGACTATGTACATTTCTATTTCCAACTAATTGTAGGTTACTCAAATATAAGGTACTTCAGAGATATAATTTATTTCCCGATAACTGCATGGAGGTAAATTAAATGCTAAAAATGTTGGGTGTTGAGTACATATCATAGAACGTGTGTCTGAATTATTGCATTATATACAGAGATGAATATGTAGACAAAGAGATATGTCCATAATGTGGGCATGAAATGTATCATAAATAAAATAAAAAAGGGCGAGACATATGATCCTCCTCATAATATATTGAGGCACATGCCTATAATTCCAAGGATTCAAAGGATCTTTCATTTCAAACAATTAGTTTTGTTGCAGGGGTGTCATGCCTCACATATCAGTGAGACGGGAATTATGTGAATCACAATAGATTCAATAGCCATGAAGCATATAAAGGATACATGGCCTGATAAATTCAAGGTTGAAGTACAGAGCCTATGATTGAGCATAACCATGGGTAGATTTAACCTATATTCCCTCGAAAACACCAACTATTATATTTGGCCAATGGTAGTGATCAATAATAATATTCCCCCATGGTTTTCCATGAAGAATGAACATCTTATGTTGACTCTTATAGTCACGAGTAGAATACAAGTGAAGAGAATGGATGACTACCTCTAACCATTGATCGATGAATTTAATAAATTATGGGAAGGGGTACAAGTATATGTTTTATCAAGACCCATCCCAATGGAGAGATATTTTATGTTGTACGATATATGTGCGTACACAAGGCATGATTATTCATGACTGGTTTTTCTCTGGTAATCATGTTGATTGATTTGTTTATATCTGTAATATTAATTGGCATACTTAATATGGTGCAACTATCTTTTTGACACTAATGTGCTCTATATATAATAACATCATAAGTCTTGTAACAAAATGGTATCATGGATGTAAATGTTGTGAACCTTCTATAAAGGTTAGGTGGTTCAACCACCTATGAAAGTCGGTGTACAATTGCTCGAGGGTATTCCTCTTAGAAGACAACCTTATATAAGATTTGCATCTACTTTCTATGGTAAACTAGAGAGAACCCAGAGACCTAAAATAATGACACCGAAAGATTGGATTAGGGCATATGACATAGAGAAGGAGAAGGAAATGGCATAATTTTTTGATTCAAATGGGGAACTTATGTTCGATGATCCTAAATTTTTGACACTTATGTTGATAAAATTCCCATTGGGATGAAAAGGAAATATGTATTTTATGAGCTTCCATATTGGGAGCATCTTAAGATTGACCACTTACTAGATCCCATGCATATATTCAAAAATGTTTCATCTTCTTTATGGAGGCACATATCATCGAATAAAAGTGAAACATTGGATATTAGCAAAGATCTTATTGCTTTGAATATTAAAAAAGAGACATTGGCCAAGAAAATAAAGTAGAGGAGAGGTTAGTCCCTCTTGGTATTTTAAAGAAGGTGATGTCCCATGGATTTTGAAGAAAGATTATATTTCTATGGAGAAGGATGTTATATTAGGTGTGAAGGAACCTTTGTTATATGGGTTGACTCTACAATGTTGCTTCAATGTAGAAGGGCATTGGTCAGGATTGAAATCACATGACCATATGAACCTTTCTAAGGGTATGTATGTCAAATACATGATTCGTCTTGTGAACCATGAGTTCCCCTAGGACCTGCAATGTGCCATATCAAAATTATATGCATTTATACATTGGATTGCATCAAAGGAGATTCATATGGATAGTATTCCATAGTGGCGTCAAGAGATAGTTGAAATTGTTTGTATGTTTGAGAAGGAACTTCCCACGAGTTTTATGGACTTGCAAGTCCATATTCTAATTCACCTACCTGATGAGGTTGAATTAGTTGGGGTGTTCTCATGTCATTGGGTTTTATTCTTAGATATGTACATGAACAAATTGGAGGGGTTTGTTCGATAAAGGGAAAAACCAAAGGGATCTATGGTGAAGGGTGCATATTACATGAGTAGTTCTATTATGCTAGTGAGTAAATCAAGAAAATTGATGACACACCAGGGGTAGTGGTTTGGGACGAGCAATGGGATGAGGACAAAAGGGAAGGGGAGCTACTCCAAACGAATGGAAAAAGGCACATGATAAAGAGTAAGTCATTTATATTTTGTCAAATTTGTAAAGAGAATATGTTTACATTGAAGTTGATAATATATATTTGATCTCATACTACTCGTTTTGAATTCTTTTATACATCAACAAATTTAGAAATTGATGTCATCATTAAATTCATTATTTACAATGCGTAGGAAACACAACCATGGGTCGCTTTGTATGAAGAGAAAAGAAGGAAATGGGACATTAACAGGAAATCACTCAGACGATTGAATGATAGAAGCACGCTTTATCCTGATGATTTAAAAAACAATATGCCAAAAAATTGTCCCAACAGTTGGGTGGCTGACCATATTATAGAGAAATATGTTATGTTCTATTATAACCCAAGTGGAGAAGAGATGGATGCAATAAACATAGATAAAAAGTGTAGCAACTCTATAATAACCTCTCTGAGTACCACGCTCAATTTATAATATTGAACATTTAAATTGTAACATGCATTATGTTTTTTTTAATGCTCAGGTTATTAGACATATGACATTGTCCTTTGTTCACATTTTTACAGGTGCATTTGTTCCCATCTATGTGGGCATATGGAGATTATTTTTTCACTGAGGATTTCAATAATGGACATATCATACAAGATTGTGGAGTGTAGGTTGAGTTCAATCAATCTAGTCGTGCTAACCACCATGATCAACATCTAATAGAGGGAAAGTTAGGTTACATTGGAAAGATACTAGAGATCATTCAAGTAGACTTCTAATCTTTCAATGTGTTATTTTTAGTTGCAAGGGGTGGGATACCTCCGACTGAATAAATTTAAAGGGAGATCCTTACAGTGGGATAATATGTATAAACTCTACAAAATGTGGGTTGAAACTAAGGAGCCTTATGTTTTCTCAAAACACTGCAACTAAGTGTTTTTTTAACCAGTTGTGTTGGATGGGGATTGGTGGTTCGTACTGAGACATGATCTGATATCAAAACATTTTTTTGAGAAAAAAAATGTTATAATGCCAAGCGAGGAAGATAATCAGAGTGATGGAAATGAAGAGTGATATGTAAATGCTTTGTTTCAACATTTCTATTGTGGATGTGTCATTTTATTATAGGTATCTATAATTGGCCAATTATGTTTTTTTTTCTTCATTTTATAATGTTGGATATGAAAAGTTAAAAACCATTTACAACCACCATAATGAAAATACATTAAATAGTAAAAGCATAAAATGTGGTTTTGATATATTTTTGTTGTCATATTTATTGTTTATTTTAGAAAATTTATGTTGTATTGTATTAACGTGTGTTTATGTTAACCTTTGAAATACTAAGCATTAATTGAGATATCACAAATTTGATGACGTATTCATATAATACAATAGTAAATATTTATTTTAAAGTACATTTTGTTTTAAAAATCAAACCTTAAAATTTTTATTGTTTGAAATATTCAAGATTAAAATAAATATATAATTACTTTGATGGAACTTCTAAGGACAATTCCAACAAAATAACTTCTTGCAACATCTATGAGTTCTGGAATCACACTTGTGGTCTTGGCATTACCAACCTCGATGGTATTCCCAACCTTAACTAGGGAAACTATCATGACCTTCACCTATTCCACTTCATCCTTTAGTTTTCTAAAAATATAAACTTATATAATCATTTTTTTTACATTATCCTTGAAATAAGTGTCAATATAGGAAGGAAATGAAAATTCTAAAAGAGTATTTTCTAGAGCCTAGTCACATTTAAGGAGAATTTTAAGGATCCATACTTATCTAAAAGTATAGAAACCTTTGTCAATTTTACTAATTATGAAATGTTGGTTGATATTATTGTTAAAGTATTCCAATTCCTAAGTATTTGTGTATTTTTTAGAAAATATTAACAACTTTTAGAGTAAATTAATTTTATCCCATAGAATTTGGGTGAATAATTAAAAAAAAAATTAAAAATTAACAAATTATTTTTAGAAGAAAACAAGACAAATCATGAAATTTAGCCGCTAAAGTTTTCCCTCACCATAATCCAACCCTAGAAATCTTAGGTATAAATTATTACCATGGAAACAAAGATTGAAATTCATTATTATTAATGATTTCATTTTCATATTTATTAATTTAAATTTAATTAATTATAGTTTTTAAATAATAAAAAATATTAAATTTAACTATTATAAATTTAATGTACAATTATTATAACTTTATCATTTGTTTTGTAAGTAAGATATTATATTCATGTATTAACAGTATATATTGAAATATTTGCTAGAAAGTCAGGTCCAAAAAAATTACCAGGAAGCCAACCAAGCCAGAAGCAACAAAACATAGGGCCTACCCATAAAGGGAAACCCGACCAAGTATTAAGGTTAACTATAACAACTGAAATTGTTTGTAGCAACAAAGAGAAAAACAATATGTCAAACCTTCTAGGTAGATGAACAAAACAAAGACACCTTAAAGTATGAGCAAGATAATCCTCAGACAGATCTTTTCCACAAAACCAAAATTCAAATTAACCATTGGAAGGGGGCACCCGGGGAGCCCTTGGCCTTGACTCATCCATAGAATCCATAACTGCAACAAAATGAGTGTGAATCCAACCTCCCTCAAGAAGTGGAAAAGTTTCCTCGTGACGTGTGACCAACGAATGGACCATATACATGAGAAGGGAGTTCTTATCCTACAGAGACTCCATCATGTGCTTGAGTTGTCACAAGTCCTCATCCTTAGGGAGAATGCCCAATATTATATCTTTATCATTAAAATAAATGAAAAAATAACATTTCATAGGAGTAATTATTCAAATAATTTTTTTCATTCATTAACCAAATCCAATATTTGCATATATTTTAATACAAAATCACTGAAATACAATACTTACCATACTTTTTTAATAGAAGATTCAACTAATACTTACACACTTTTACATACTTTTTTAATAGAAGATTCATAAAGTAAGTAATAGAGTGAAAATTTGTGAAACCATTTCATTGGAAGTTTATATATCAAAATTCATTATTATTCTTTATATTTAATATTTTAAGTTTAGTTAAATAAATTTAATATATTATAATAATTGAAAAATATAAATTAATAAAATATTTGGAAAAATTCAAAAAACAATGAAATATAATAATTGTGATTTTAGTAAGCAACTATATTATAACTTTGTCTTGTAATCTTAGAGTAATAAAAATTAATAAAATACCATTATTATTATTATTATTATTAGTGAATAATTATATCATAATGTTATTATTACAATATAAGAAAAAGACGTAATTATTCAAATCACAATCATTTCACTCATCATATTTATGTATTTTTGTTTGTAAACATGTTTAATCAACATATTGTATATTGCTAGACAACAAGCAATTCACCTTGAAGAAGAGTGAAACATTATATGGCATTAATGGTTATAAGTTTTTTCAATCACAATCCAAATTAAACGATTTCATAAAACTAAAGTTAAACGTTATATAACAATTGTAAATTTAAATGAATGATACAACTCAAATTCAATTTAAAAGGAGAAATCATTAATAAGGTTAACCATTAGCATACTCATAATACATTTTATAAATCAAACGACAACAATAACAACATGATATGAACACACACACACACACACACACACACACACACACACATATATGAGCAATATACATATCAATATACATGTCAAATATACATCTCAAGTCAAATACAAAACAATCAAACTATATTTCAAGTACCACTACTAGCTAGGTCCACCACCAGATCCATAGACATTAGTGCCTCTGCTACCATAGGTAGAGGGTCTATCAGTACCTATGTTAGAAAGAAATGATGAAAGTAAACTCTCATGTATCTCTCCACCAACATCAAGGTGTGTAGCACCTGATGTGAACATAGTGTCCACAACATCAATATATTGTGACACATGAGGAGGAGGATAGTGACACACGTGGAGGAGAAGGAGGAGGATATATGGATGGTGACACATGTGGAGGACGAGGAGTAGGAGGATAATTGGATGGTGACACATGTGGAGGAAAAGGAGGAGGATCAATGGATGATGACATAAGAGGAGGATGGGTGGATGGTGACACATGTGGAGGAGAAGGAGGAGGATCAATGGATGATGGCACACGAGGAGGAGGATGGGTATATGGTGACACATGTGCAGGAAAAGGAGAAGGAGGAGAAGGACCAGGTGGTAGAGAGGATGTGGATCAGTCTAGTGATGAGATAGATGGAATGGAATCATGAGAAGCATCCATCAACCTCTCGATAAGGTTGAGGGAACTAACAACATGATGCATCAATGATGTCATGTCATGAGGCAAGGTCACCCATATAGCATACATCTCTGGTACCTGTAATATCTCTCGAATTTGTACAAATACCACTCCACGTCTAACCATTAGACCACATAGGCAATCCACCACCTATGTTCGAACTCTTTGATTCATCTTGTATGGAATTTTGAGTATATGTACTAGAGTTTGTTGCACTACCTCCTTCATATCCTCATCCTATTGGGGAGACTCATCCCCAACATATGTGCCAATATTTTCAAAACAATAGATAATAATAATCAGATAATTGAAACAAAATGTTACAATAAATTACATGTGCATTAAATAAGACATAAAAATGTCCAACTGTATTTATCAAAACATAACAATAATATTACTTCTATCATCTTCTTGCTCATCTGGAGTAAATAGGATGTCTAGGAATCCTCTCCAATTTATCCCCACGTATGGGCACTATACAAGATTGAGGACATGGTTGTCCTCTCCAACCAAAAAATCACATATCTCCCTATCGACTAGAGTACATGACTACTTCAGTTGGCCCCTCTTGGGAAGCAACTACCCCCACATGTGCATGTGTGCATCAATAATAGGCCTAAGAGGCTAGTGAGGTACTACTAGTCGAGTGGCATGAAACCTCTAAGAAAATAATGTAAATAAATCTGGCGTGAATGGGAAGAATAACTTCCCATAAAAAATGGTGCGATAATGATCCAAAAAAAACAAATTTGTCTAAAACATATCTTCGACAGGCCTCTGAATTAGACTGTCTACACAATACATCAAAGGGAATATAATGTTCTTCCCACTAGAGGTAAAGTGTGACAATCCCATGACAATAAGGACTAACACTTAACCTCATCTGCAGAAAATGAATCTATCCTCATATGACCACCAACAACCTAGAAGTTCATATCCAAAACAACGTCTCAAATGAAATATATATGCACGTATTTCAATTGGCTCTATCTTGCAACTCTAGGTGGTATATCAAGGAATTGGGGCCAAACCTCCCCCCTCCTAGACAACCTAGTGATAAAATAAATATCCTCCTCTATGGGTTGATACCAAATATCGGGACCAACCTTAAGTTCATATCGAGCATGAACCCAATGATGGATCAACTTTTGTAAAATTGAAGAGTTCCCCCTGAGGGATGTAGCCTCCTCATAAAAATTGACGAGGCCAACATTCCTCAAAATGGAACGTGTCTGAGGTGTAATAGGGAAAGGGATCCTCTTCCTCTCCCTCTCTCAGACCCCCCACTTACGTACATAAGTGTATGTGTTGACCCACTATTGTTTTTACTGATCCTTATATCATTGACGTCGTCTCTGAGTCACATACAATTATTTTTAGGAACACACACACACACACACACACACACACACATATATATATATATATAGAGAGAGAGAGAGAGAAAACAAATTGAAATTATAAAACACACACATTGTTGGAATACCGAGAGGGGGGGGGGTGAATCGTTATGAGAAAAATTAGTACTTTTAATCACAATATAAAACCTCCAATGAATATTATAATCATTCAAAATATCATCAACACCATAAACATCAAATAAACACAGTACACCATATTTTTACGTGGAAACCCAATGCGGGGAAAAACTACGGAATGATTTTCTTATTTATCAAAGAGAAAATTCATTGGAAGCACCAACTTCCTATTTCTCCAGCTACAACTAAAAGTAGGCTCCAACCGGAAGGAGGCTACAACCTCATTTCCATGCTCCATCCAACCACCCTGAAATATAGATGTATACCACTATGTCACTACCTCTTTCATTGATAACCTATTGTTGTTTTTGTCTCTTATATTTATGTCGCTTCTACTGATATCAATATCTCATCAAGATTGTAACCATACACACCTCATACCAAGATCCACAAGAGAATTCTCCAAATTAATTGCTTATTTATCACTGAGACACACTTGTTCCTAATTTCTTCAGAATACTCATCCTAACACACATAGGAAGAGATACCTTCAATCCTATAGTTGACCTGAGTTTTAGATCCATGTACTTCACAAATTTTCCTCATCTGATGATATTTGACTGTTGATGATTTGATCCAATATTTTGTGCTCTTCTAGTGCATATCTTTATTGTGAAGATCTTTCCTTAAAGAGACTACTTTTTCTTCCAAGATTCCAATCGTTTTCTCCTTTTATTATAACTGTCTTCTAATTATTTCCTCAATTATTTTGTCTTATTATATTTGAATTTTTAGACTCGTGATCATCTAGTCTAGTTCTTCAGAGTTGGAATTTTGAGATCCCTCTTTCATTTTTAACTCTGCCTTGAGTGATTTGTTTGTATTTCTTTCCTTTCTGAGTTCTTCTAATGCATTGATTGGATCTGCTATGAGATCGAATTCATCTTATTCTTCGGAATCATCTTCTACTGCCATGAAGAGTACTATTTATGAATCACTATCACTATCATTATCCTCCTTGTCTGATAAGGAACAATCCTCCTTTCAATAGAAACATTTCTTGAATAATTTGTTTCTTCTCTTGTTTCCTTTTTTATATTTCTTTTCCCTTTTTGAAGCTTCTTCTTCATCACTGTCTTTATTCCTATGAGGGCATTTAGAAGCAAAATGACCAATAGCACCACAATTAAAATATTTCAATGGAAGCATACCTTTATACTTGTCGGTTCCTTTCTTTAACTGTCTTACGAAGTTATCCATCTCTTCATCTTCGTCTTAATCATCATTGCAGCTGCAACTTGGTTTTGAATTTTGCTTGTGCTTCTTCTTTGTCTTCTTGGATGTCTTGAAAGTTGATTCCTTTGTGACTAGATTCTCTTGTTATTTTCTCATTTCATAGGTTGTAAATATTCCATGTATCTCATCCATGCTCAATGTACCGAGATCTACTCTTTCTTCTAGGGTTAATATTTTAGAATAAAATCTCATAGGAAGAGACCTCAATACCCTTTGAACAACCACTGAGTTGTCAACTTCTACTCACAATCCTTTAACAGTGTTAACTACTTCATCAAATTGCAAAAGGTAGGTTGCAATGTCTTCATCTTCCTTCATCTTCAACTATTCAAACTTAGCTCTAAAAATTTGAAGCTTAGCTCTCTTTACCTTGGAATATCCTTCTTAAATATTTTGTATTTTAACCCAAAGATCATTTGCACTATCACAATGCATAACTTTGACAAATATTGAATCAACTAAACTACTCAAAACAATACCTTTAGCCATTGAGTTGTTTTCGCTAAGTTTCTTTCCATCTCTATTGGTTGGGGGAGTGGTTGGTAATGTATACCCATCTACTACTGATTGTTGAACATAAAATCCTTATTCTTGTAAAAAGGTTTTCATCCTTTTATTCCAGAAGGTATAGTTATGATCGTTAAACCTTGGTGCTCCAATCCTAGCCTATTCCATGATCTCCTTCCAGTGGTTAGACTGCTTCCTGAAGGACCTGCTCTGATACCAATTGTTGGAATAATGAGCGGGGGGTTGAATTAGTATGATCACAATCATTACTTTTAATCACAATATAAAACCTTCAATCAATATTATGAGCATTTAAAATATCATTAACATCATAAACATCACATAAACACAATACAGTGGATTTTTACATGGAAACCCAATGTGGGAAAAAACCACAGAATGTTTTTCTTATTTATCAAAGAGTACATTCATTGGAAGCACCAACTTCCTATTTCTCCAGCTACAACTAGAAGGAGGCTCCAACCCCCTATTTACAGGATGCAACCTGAAAGAAGATCCAACTCCCTAATTTTTCGGTTCAAACCCGAAGGAGGCTACAACCCCCTTTCCTTTCCCCATCCAGCCACCCTGAAATATAGATATAGACCAATTTGTCACTACCTCCATCACGGATAAACTGTTTTTTCTACTGTCTATGATCTTTCTGTCACTTCTATTGATATCAATATATCATCAAGACTGCAACCATACACACCTCATACCAAGATCCATGAGATAATTCTCTAAATCAATTGATTATGAATCATTGAGACATACATGTTCATGATTTCTTTATAATACTCATCCTAACACACACAAGAACACATACCTTCAATCATGTAGCTGACCTAATTTTTAGATCCCTGATCTTCAAAAAATTTCCTCATAGGTCTACGACTTTATGCATGCAGGTATCCACATGTTTCCTCACTAAAGCCTGTGGATGTATGCTCTTTTCCTCCTGAAACCTATGGATATACTCAAGGAATTCTTGTATGAAACCCCTTCTCCATACTCTCGGCTCTTGCAAACTTCTTACTTCACTGGACTTCTTTGTCTTTGACTCAGTGCCTCATATCTCCAACCTGTATTCTCATAAGTGATTACACGGAAGTGATTTACAATTAACTCTTCTCTGTGTTTTAAAGAGAAATTTCATAATGACATGCAAATGCCATGCAACTTATGATGGCATGCAACTCACATGCAACTTGTTATCTTCTGTTTACAGTTTCTTTGACATGAAATTGACATGCAACTTGTTATCTTTTGTTTACAACTACTTTACTTCAACATGCAAATTTGTTCAAGGGTTGACATCAATGACAACCAATCTTCCAATATCTAAACTTTCGACAATTAATATTTTTCTATAATTAATTAATCCCTGCAATGTTTTTAAACAATTAATTAATCCCTGCAATAACCAATCTTTCAACAATTAATTAATTAATCTTTCAACACACATATATGACTATTTTGTATTTATCAAAAACTGAAATTAATTTATGTTTGCAAAAAATTGTGGAAAAGTGATTGGTGCACCCATAATAGAAAATCTTTCAATACACATATATGACTATTTTGTATTTATCAAAAACTGAAATTAATTTATGTTTGCAAAAAATTGTGGAAAAGTGATTGGTGCACCCATAATAGAAACTATGCACTGTGAATGGTGTAGTATATCAAAACCAAAGCACCACTATGTGGTAGAATTTGTATAACGCACCAGTGCACCATCGCTATTGGAGCATCAACACATATTTTAGTAGTGAGTTGTGTTCTATAATGCATCGGGAACAGAGCGTCCCACAAGACACACCACTACATCATTTTACATATGTTATGTGCTAGGTGGTGTGGTTGGTTCTATGTAACACATTAGTGCTCCATGATGCTTGGAGCACCAGTATGTATTGAGAGGTGCATTCAATTTTTTGATGCACCAGAAATGGGGCATCCTGTCAGGCGCATTGTTAGGTTAAAGGTTAAATATGTGAGGAAGTGCAGTGATATGCATGACACTGGTTCATTTGTTAGACATAGACATACCGCTACTCATAATTTTTATGTGGGTTACGAGGCGATGTGTTATATATAATGCATCGATGTTCGATATTTCATGGATAAACCATGTTTTTAAGCGATGTGTTGTGTATGAGAACGCACTGGTCATGGGGTGTTATGTACGATGCATCGATATTCTAATTATTAAATTATTGACACAATGTCTTGTTTTTCATGACACCAGTTCGTTTAATATACTGGGATGCACCACTTTGCTAATTATTTTAGGTAGCAAACTAAATGGTGTAGTTGGTTATAGGGAACACACTATTGCTTCATGTTCCTTCGCGCACTAGAATTTATTTTAGCGTTGTGTTGTCTTTTAGGATGCACCAATAATGGGGAGTCCTATAAGATGCACCACTATAATAAATTTTTAAATATTTGGTATTGTTTTGTGTTTTTCACAACACCAGTGCATTTTGTGGACTTTGACACACCACTATGTTAAATTTTTTATGTTGGAAACTGGACGATGCAGTTGGTTAAAGGGAATCATTGGGGCTCCATTGTTCTTGGAGAACTAGTGATTTTTTATCGATGTGTTATATTTTAGGATGCACTGGTAATGAGGCATCCCATAATATGCATCTTTATTGTAAATTGTTAAATATTTGGTCTGGTGTCATGTTGTGCACAACACCGATGTGTTTGGTGGACTTTGGTGCACCGCTAGGTTAATTTTTTTATGTTAAAAAAATGCAATTGGTTAATGTGAACGCATTGGTGCTCCTGTTTTCTTGGAACATTGACATTTTATTTAGTGGTGCATTGTGTTTTATAATGCATCGATAGCAGGGCATCCATGAATATGCACTACTATGCTTATTTTATAAAATTAGGTGTGGTGTCATTATGTGAACAACACGAGTATGTTTGGTAATCACATATGCATTATTAATGGTGCTTCTTGTATATTCAAAGGATGCATCAATTTCCAATGCGAGCTGAAGCGTTCAAGTGCACTGCATGGAATTAAAATATATATATAAAAATGACCAAATTTTAGGCCAATTTCAAATTTTAATCTAATGAAAATGCAAATAATAAGGTAATAAAAAATTCACATGATATCTTCTATCTCAAGGAGGCATGGTTCCATTTTAGAGGAGAAATGAAAATTCATGGTATCTTCTAAAATTTGGAAATGTGTGGAATCTACCAGTGGAGCTATCGAACTGACTGTAGAGCACTGCAAATGGGGTGGCCTTGGAAGGAGAGTCGGCACCATTATTTTTATGAGAGGTTGGAAGCACATAATGAAGTGTAATAATGAAAATTAGTTTGATGTTTTTTTCTAATTTTATCCTACCTCACTATGTCCAATAGGGATATGCACCGGGGCGTCATGTGTACATGCACCAGGGAACTTTGTTTAGAGTGGAGCATTGTTATGTATTTTTTTAATAAGTTGTGCCTTACTAGTTTCACATTGGGGTGTTATTTTTATGTGTGCAGTGGTGTGTACGGACCCTACAAGCACACCGGTAAAAACAATCCACAAAAACCTCTTCCCTCCAACCTCCTCTAACAACCTCCTCTATAAATAGAGAAGGGATCATTTTTTTAGGGAGGTTCCATAAAAACCTCCACTACAAGGTGTTCTTTTTGTGGTGTGATTAAAAATGTGAGACACATATAATACTACTTACATGCATATGTATGTTTGACCAAATATCACCTCCATATTCTCCTTAAGGCCTACCAAAATTTAAATAAAAACGCATATTGAACTTGAGAATGTCTACAATGTTCATTGGTTGCACCGCGAACCCTCTAGATAATGTTAGTGTGTAAAATAATACAAGTATATTGTACATTTTTATTTTAGAAATGATTTTTTTCACAGGGTTTCATTCATGGATAATCATTATCCCATGCACAATGCCCTTTATGTTATCCACAAAGTACTAGATGACTACCAAAAAAAATTGGAGATTCATGGATGGTTGTACAATTGAATGTAAACAAATTTGCATCTTGATTAAATAAAGATCTTACTAAATTTGAAGATGCAACAGAGGAAAATAAACCTTTGAAGATAATTGTCAATTGGGTGTAGCTCGAGTAATTGCGAGGAAATTGTTTTACCCTCCCCCCATGCATTCAAATCCCACTTTGAGACATGTTTTATCTTAGTGAGTTGATTATTGATGAGCTATATATGATATATTCATGATTTTTTGACCTGGATTTGTGCCCTAAAGAAACTAGGGTTTAACCTAGGAAGCATTCGAGGGGAAGTGCCTAAGAGGTTTCCCCCAGGATATATTACCTCGAAAATTATTTTTCTGAAGATCCAAAGTGACTTGGATGAAACCAAAATAATTGTGCTCGAATATTGACACAACATTTGTAAGAGGGGGAAGATTGGACTCTCTAGTGGAGAATATTTCAGATCTAAGCATGGTCTCCCAGGTGCTTTGGCTTGGAATCTTGTGCAACCTATTCCCCATCATGTTCTTTCACACAAATGGTTGTAGCAAGATGGATGAAAGAATGGCACTCATAAATATGTGCCAAAGAATGAATGATTCCTATCAACTATTTGATAAAATGTAAATAATTAAGAGGATGGTCCCAACTCTTTGATGAAATGTTTGTAAGAATATGTTGTCTTTAGCTTGAGAGTGACATGCAAATATTTCTAAAAACATTTCTATTAAAACTATCACCCTTGAGGTAGAGATATCAAACATAATTAACAATGGAAAGGATAAGTTCCTAGATAAGGAGGGGATCTCTCTCAACCAACACAGATTTATGTTTACATGTAAGTAACTAGAAAATGGTTTTACTTTGTCTAATTATAACATGCAACATGGGTCAACTCTGCACTTGGTACTCCATCTTCATGGAGGCACAAGGAATAAAAGGGTAGTGTGATCCTCTTTAATAGCCCCAATTTTTTTCTCCATTTGAAGTGGTTGGAAAAGGTACATCAACTTCATTTAAGAACCTGCTTTTTCCATTGAATAAAATCTCATGTAGCTTTAAGCTCGCTATTAAGTCAATCCCAATTGATTCATCCCTGTTTTTTTGAAAATTTTCCTACTCAAGTTAAAAGGAATTCAAATAGTAAACCCTCCTAGTGGAAGCATTAGGTGACACGACCTATATATCCAAAGGTATATGTCCCTAGAGATTTAGTAAAGGACCTTATTTGAACAACTAAGGAGGGAGATGCAAACAATGAGATAGATATGACTAAGGAGTTGAACTTTCCATTATAAGATCCCATGCTCGATTGTTTCACTAGAAGGGACAATTGGAGGTATGGATGGACAATTCAGATCAAGAAATAAAACAAATCCCTTTGATTGAACCAACAAATTCATTACAATTGTTGATATTATAACTTTCTCCAAAACATAAATATGTTTATAGTATCATAGAAAAATTATAAGTAGCCATTTTAGAGTACAATAATGTCTCATTATATTTGCATGTAACTCCCTGGTTTTGATCCCATAAATGTAATGAAATGTAAATATGTGAATTAAGTTGTGATCCAAATAATATGGCCAAGATATAAGGAATATAAATAATGTAAATTAAAGATATATTATATATATAACATCGTTGGTTGTGATAAAAGGGGGACTAAAACAATGGGGGGATATGACTCTACAAGAGATTAATGAGAGGAGGCTTAGGGGAGCAAAGGGGACAAGCCAAGAATAGTATAATATGTTATGTATAAATCATATCGTCCTTGAGATACATGAAAAGGTAGTTGGGGGGACTTCCTTGGGTGGAAACTGGTAAGTTAAATACATGCATACTTAATCCTTGTTTTTTGGAGAGTTTCCCATCATTCTACCATTATTCTTTCGATTATTCAATCCATCTCTCTACCTTCATGTTGATGGTATGAATTGCAAGAGAAATGGAGGAAAGCCTATAATGGGGATGAATTGTATGAATATTGTGGAAATTGATATTGAACATCCTTATAGATCCCAACATTGATATTTTCCTAACCAGTCTATGTTGTATCCCAGGAAAAGCGGTGTGGTATCCCGAGGGATTGCATTGCAGAGAAGGGGGTCCACTTCTCTAGATTGTGAAGACTAAATAGGAAAAGAGAGACAGTGATTGGAATGGTTGCATGAGTGAGTATGCTGAAAAAATAGTGGGAATTACATTAAGAGACTCTTGGTCGTCCTTGTGGACTTATAGCCCCAACACGAGGGTGGCATGTTGTAGAAAGAATTGATGCAAAAATGCTTATGACTGGGAGGAACGTCCCATGTCAACAACTAGTTGGTGTCTTTCATTATTAAAGATAAGTGTTAAATTATCTATGCTTCTATGTTGATTATTATGTATGAAAATGGGTTAGTTTATTTTTTACTTATGAACAACTCAACATTTTATATTTATGTATGTTTACATGAATTGCATAATTCTGCATCTAATTTTCCATATATAATTTTATTATATTTTGGAGTAGAATAACAATGTCGTGTTTTTCACGGAACCAGTTCATTTAATATACTAGGATGCACCACTTTGCTAATTGTTTTAGGTAGCAAACTAAATGGTGTGATTGGTTATAGGGAACGCACCAACGCTTCATTTTCCTTCAAGCACTAGAATTTATTTTAGCGATGTGTTGTCTTTTAGGATGCACCAATAAGGGAGAATCCTATAAGACACACCACTATACTAAATTGTTAAACATTTGGCCTGGTTTTGTGTTGTGCGCAACATCGATGCATTTTGTGGACTTTGACACACCACTATGTTAAATTTTTTTGTTGGAAACTGGGTGATGCAGTTGGTTAAAGGGAAATCACTAGGGATGCATTGTTCTTGGAGCACTGGTGATTTTTTAGCGGCGCGTTGTATTTTAGGATGCACTAGTAATGAGGCATCCCATAAGATGCATCGCTATGCTAAATTGTTAAATATTTGGTCTGGTGTCATGCTATGCACAACATCGATGCGTTTGGTGGACTTTGGTGCACCACTAGGTTAAATTTTTAATGTTAAAAATTAGGTAGTGCAATTTTTTAATGTGAATGCAATGGTGCTCCTGCTTTCTTGGAACATTGACATGTTATTTAGTGGTGTGTTGGTTTTTATAATGCACCGACAATGGGGAATCCGAGAATATGCAACGCTATGCTTATTTTTTTTTAATTTGGTGTGGTGTCATTTTGTGAACGACACCAGTACATTTGGTAATCATATATGAACTATTAGAGGTGATTATTGTATATTCACAAGATGCATCAGTTTCCAGTGCAATCTGAAGCGTTCAAGTGCATTGCATGGAATTAAAAAAAAAATCTAAAAACGACCAAATTTTAGACCAATTTCAAATTTAATCTAATGAAAATACAAATAATAAGGTAATAAAAGATTTACCTAGTATATTATATCCCAAGGAGGCATGGTTCCATTGTAGAGAATAAATGGAAATTTGTTGTATTTTCTAAAATTTGGAAATGTGTGGAATATACCAGTGGAGCTATCGAACTAATTGTAGATCACTGCAAACAGGGTGGCCTTGGAAGGAGAGTCAACACCAATGTTTTTATGAAAGGTTGGAAGCACATAATCATGTGTAATAATGAAAATTAATTTGATATTTTTTTCTAATTTTACCCTACCTCAGTGTGTCCAATAGGGATATGCATCGGGGCATCATGTGTACATGCACCAGGGCACTTTGTTTAGAGTGGGTCAATGCTATGTATTTTTTTAATAAATTTCACCTTACTAGTTTCTCATTGGGGTGTTAGTTTTATGTGCGCAATGGTGCGTACGGACCCTACAAGCACATCGGTAAAAAAATCCACAAAAAACTCTTCCTGCCCACCTCCGCTAACAACCTCCACTATAAACAGAGAAGGGATAAAATTTTCAGGGAGGTTCCATAAAAACCTCCACTGCAAGGTGTTCTCCTTGTAGTGTGATTAAACATGTGAGACACACATAATACTACTTACATGCACATCTATGTTGGAACAAATATCACCTTTAACATGATCGACCCAGGTTCAGGTCTACTAGGGATCCAACAAAGACTCTAAAACTATCGGCCCTTATGGTAAACCATAAGCCAATGCGGTACAAAGTGCATTGTCCAGTTTCACCCGAGACAATCTTAATGGGTGACTGCAATAATCAAGTGCTTGCAGTCTAGGATTGAATGGGGGTCTGTTAGTTGGGCATTGAGAGTTCTATTTAACTTATTAAACAAATATATTGTCATTCCCAATTATGCATGTAATGTAATCAAACTCATTATCTCATTCATTCATCATGTTAACATCTACTCATAAACAGTAAAAGAGACACATGCATTCAATCACATAACATAGATTTTATCGTGGTTCACCCCCTCCTGGGCTATGTCCATAAGATTTGGCTCTAAGGCTCTTTTATTATAGTTTTGTCATATATTGTGTCGCGTGCACTTCAACTCCATTCATACATTCATAAAATAGACTCTTCGACCTTTACAAGGCTGACTAGATCGCACCAAGCTCCTCAACCTGCTATCTAACCGTCACAGTCTTGTCACTTTTTCCTTCCCATAGCTCAACAACTTACAAAAAGGTATCAGATCATATTTGGGTTACAAACCTGTTACTCTATCTCAAGTGAGTAACTCATAACAACCATCAAATACATTGAACCCCCATAGACCTCTCAGGTGTCTGTTCATATCGATTCTCGGCTCATCAACCGTTACATTCTCTTACCAAAAACCTAACCTAATTAGGTCTTCTTGCTTGCTTCTCTCTTCTGCATGCGCGCTTTCTTCTGTTGTTTTTCCTTCCAGTTGTCTTTCTTTCCCTTCCTCTTGCATGCGTGCCTCACATGCTTTTCTGCCAACTATCTTTCCTCCACGTCATGTCTATTCCCCAAAATGGGCATGTGCCCAACAGGACCCCAACACTGACATTGTGACTCATCCCGAGTCAATGCTTGACTTATTCCACTATCATTTCTTGCTTCCTACTTCACATACTGCCTATTGCAGTGTGCCATACATCTCTATTATTTGTTGGCACTATTGTTGAGCCTGATTTCTCTTGTTGGCCATAGCGGTGACCACCTCCTCTATGATAGGAGACTGGAGTATCTCTCCACCTTTGACTCTGATCTGCTCAATTTTCTTCTTAGCTACATCACTCTCCATCACCAGATGCTCCACCTTTTCTTGCAGGGGCTCCAACAGTGCATGTCTTGCTATATTCTTCTCTTGCAACACTTTCTCTTCCAACTACAGGGCCTTCAGCTCGGTGGTAATTTTGATCTTCTTTAGAGCTGACATTGGTTTATATCACTGCTTGACCTCCGCCATTGTTGCGTGGATGTTGGTTTCCTTCTCTTGCAGTTCTTGGAGGCTCCCAACCTCTAGAAGGTGATTCCAGAGCTGTGTGCTCTTCTCTAATAGCTCAGTGACTATCAGTATGCTTTGGTCGATGGCCTCCGCAACTTCTTTTTCCTATTGTTCTTGTTGCGCTCTGACTTATGGAGGAGTAGTGGGTGTGACACGCTCCTCCATCTCTTTGATATTCTCCTTGTATTCTTGCATAGTATTATCTATCCTGCGCAGTTTATCTTCCAACGACCCTACCTCCTCGCTTGTGCTTTCTGGAAGTGCTTGAAACGACATGTGGATTTGTTGCTCCATCTCCTCCACTTCCTGTTGTGCTTTTTCTTTCTGTTTCGCCTCAAGGTTGAGGGCTTCCTTCATTGAGATAGTCTCTGTGTGGTCTATCTGTAGGTATTTGGCATCCTCTCTTACTCTGGACTAAATCTCCTACACTTACCTGAAGTTTGTACATCGATTTTTTTGGAATCTTGGTCAGTGCCACATTCACGTCTCGATGTATTTGAGGGGTTTCTGCGTTGTTTCCTCATCAATGAACATCATCTCTAGTGTGATGATGAAATTGGCTCTTGGTTGTGCTTCAAATTGCATTGTCTCAGGCACTGGCACTACTTCCTTAGCTTGCGTGGGTGTTTCTTTTGGTGCATGTGTTGCCCCGATCCTTAACTTCTCCAACACAATTTTCACCTCTTGCACTTGCTCGAATATTGAAGCCATGTGCTTCTCCGCGTTCTCCCATAATCTAGCTAGTCTCTCCTCTATTGTTGTCGCCACTAACTCCACATCGTCTGGGGTTAGCAAGATATGGCTCTATGGCTTGTGTTATTTTTCCTTCTTTTGGCCACCACTAGTGTGCTCCCCTAGTTGCTTCTCTTGGGTAGTTGATGGCTCGAGACTACTTGGCCTCTGGGTATCCCCTGCAGTGGTTGTCCTTGTTTCTCTCGGCTCATGAATCTCCTGGGTTCCTATCCCTTATTCTACCTCCTCATATATTTCATGTGTCCATGCGCCTGTTTCTTCCGCCTCGGGGATTTCCTAGGTCCATGTGTCTGTCTCTTCCACGCGCAGTTCTCTCGTTGAGTGTATTGATGGTTGTTCTGTGTATGGTGGAGCCTGTGTAGACCCCCTTGGTGGTCTATTATGTGTGTGTGGTTTCTTCATGGATGGGGTGCTTCCCCCCTCTTGGCCTTGGGAATTCCTCTTCTTGGTTCCTGCCCCGTTGGTGCATGTTTGGTGTGTTGGGGCTGGTATGTACTGTGTCTTACATTGTGTGCTTTGTACCGTGGTTGGAATCTTGGGTACCTTCCATTCTTCGGGCCACTCCTAGACCTCTCTTTGGATTTCTTCCTATGTGATGTAGTAGTTGAGTTGTAGCCATTCCTTGGCTTTGTCACGTTTGGATTGCATCAATAAAATGTGGCACATTGCCCTGAAGTTGGTAACCTGTCCAAACTCTTAGACAGTCTCTGGTGTAAAACGCCATGTATCTGCAAAAATGTCTTAAATCTCTACGAAGTACCTCGTAAAGATATATTTGTTAGATTTATTTCTCTTAGGGTCTACGCTGCTGCGTAATGAGATGTATTTTTTTGTGCCACACTTCCTCGGTGTCTCCATGTACTTGTTGTAGACCGATTATTTCCAACCAATGAGACCAATGAGGATGAGTAACCACAAGTAGTGGAACTTAGAGCCCCAATCTTGTGTATCCTTGCAGTCCTCCAAAAATGAATTTAACAAGTATGGGGCCTAGCTCATCGAACTCCCCTTTGCACACTACGTGGTGGCAGCGACCACACCAGCTAGTGCTTCCTCTTTTAGCACTTGCGCATTAGTTTGCACCCGAGGAGTCTGGTAGAAAACCTTGTCACAGGATCATTGATGTCATTGATCCCGATTCCCTCGTTGCCTCATTCTACGCCATACTTAGCCTTGATCTCATATGAGATGGCCTTAGATCTGTTTTTGTCCTCCAAATAATGCTCTGTCTTTTCCCTATCTCTGGGTATCCCTGTGATTCCTGCGATGAGGTCCACAGTGATAGGCACCTTCCTATCCATCCATAAAATTCTACCATGTACTTGTGCAAGCAATTTCTTAATTCATGTGTTGATAGGCTTTCCCCTCCCAAAGTGTGGGGCATCCAGTAAGTTCATGATTCCAGTGTTATATAGCCCCAGGATCCACTACGTCAGCTCTATCAGTGGCATGGCTGACGAGCATGCTCCCCTACTTTCTAGGTAGACCTGTGTCACTAGGTCTGGAAATTTAGTAACATCGGCCATATCATGGTCAGACTATTTGATGACAGTCACTCCGCCAACCATGTCATCATCTACACGCACTCCTCTAGGGATTTTTGGAAAAACCAGGGTCCCTTTTGCCCGTAGTTGTGACCCTCCATGTGCATTGCTCTCAACTTGGCCCTTATGTTTAGTTTTTGGGGATGAGGCCACCACCTTTGGTACACCCTCATGTACAACGGATTGTGCTACCTCTGGTTCATAGCTCTATGGTTTTGAATCCATGGCATGTTTGGTATGTCGTTTCCCTTCCCCCGTGAAGTGTCGAACTTCGTTATTTTGGGGTCCTCCTCCATCTGCCTGACCTTCTGCGTAGGGTTTTTCTCCTCCTCTACCATTATCGGGTTTGTTTCATACTCTGGTGTGTGGATTTCATCCACATCAACCACTACAGGTGTCTCTTGATCCCTTTCTTATTTCGTGCAAGCATTATTGTGTGTGTTCCTGTCGGCCCTACTCATCTCTCCAACGTGTGGTGGTGACATTGCGACGGAGTCTAGGGTTGAAATATGTGGAGTCGACGACTTCTCAGTCGAATGTATTCTCTATTTCTCTCTCACTCGGGTCTGCGTTCTTCTCTTTGGAAATTGACACAATGACTTGTCTTTCCCCCTTTTTCCGACTTTATAGTGGGACGACGGAGTGACAACTATTCTGCACTAGAAGTTGTCCTTTTTTCACTTTTGACGGTGTGTCTTGTGCATGGTATCGTTGTACATGTTAATTGTTGTCCTTTGCGTCTTGTTTTCAAAAAAATTCCCTTTTTGTCGTGCTATGGTATTTTCCTCTGTGTACAGGATGTCGTGATTCCAACTATCGCTACTAGTTGGCGCCTGACTCCTTAGTCGTCATTTTTTGAATTGTCGCATTGTCCGACCATTGGTCATTTTTTCGTCGCACTGGGATTTTTGAGTGCGTGGATTCCTCGGCTTCTATACCCTTTGCTTCTGACGCGGTATTCTTATTTTGTTGTGTTGACTCCATGCTTGTGTGCACAACCTCTTTTCCTTCTCGTCGCACGAATTTTCTCACCTACGCGCCCGAATTTTCGCGCGGTGTTTTTTTTTTCTACGCGGTAACTGTCACATTGTTGGTGATCAACTATCTTGTACATGTTCAGTCAACTCCCATTGATCATCCCCTTCAATTATATCCCTTCCAAATTCTTCAATTGTATAGCTCCTTTTTATGTGACAGTCTTGACCTCATATGGTCCCAACCAATGCATTATGAACTTTCTTAGATGTTGAAAAAACTTGTTGTCATACAGTAGGACTAGGTCTCCTTCCTTGAAACTTTTTCTCTTGATATATCAGTTATGCCAAGATTTGTCCCTTGCTTTCTGTACTTTTTGGTGAAAGCCTGCTAGAATCCTTTCTTCTTCCATGCTCATCAACTGACTTAGCCTTTCTTGTGTTGCGCCTTGTTCTATCATGTTTGTAATTTCTGCGACCCGCAGACTTGGTACCAAATATTCTAATGGAACCACTGTTTCGTATCCATACACCAATATAAATGTTGTCTTCTTTGCCAACTTCTTACAGGTAGTTCTATATGCCCATAATATTGTTGGTATATTCAAATCCCAGTTGTCCCTGTTGACATTTCAAATCTTAGTTAGAGCATTCTCTAGAATCTTGTTGAAGGCTTCCACTGTTCCATTTTCCTGAGGATGGTATGGCACACTTTTTTGATGGTAGACCTCGAATTCTTCAGTCAATGCTCTGATAGTGCTATTGATAAAGTGAGTGCCTTAGTCACACATCAAGTTTCTTGGACATCCAAACCTCGTGAGCACATGTTCAAACATGAAGTGTGTTGTTTTATTTTCACTACAATATTTAACTGGTGCTACCTCTGCCCATATTGAGAGGTATTACATTGCAATGATAATGTATCGCACACTTGATATTCTTGCAGGTGGGTGAATTAGCCCAACAAAATCAATATCCCCTTTTTCAAACACTTGTAGTGTTACTTGTGGGTATAAGGGCATCTCATCCCATCTATTTGGTTTGAAGACCCTCTAACAAACAACACATTGTTGACAATCTTCCTTTGCATATCTCTGAATAGTTGGCCACCATAATCATGCACACAGTACCTTCTGCATGGTAGCTCTGCCCACATAGTGTCATCCCGCTATTCCTTCATGGGCTTCTGTCGATATCCTCGGCCTTTTGTGTTCTAGTGCACATATTCTCAAGATGTTTTCTGCCCCCATTTTGTATAAGTGCTCGTTGGTCAACTGGTAGTCGGTTGTTCGGACAACCAGATTCTTCCTCTGTGCGGTGTTAAATTGCTATGGGACAGTCCCTATAGTTACATACTCAATAATTCTAGCAAAATAATCATCCGCGATATGGACTGAAAATAACTGTGCTTCAGGGAAGGTATCCTCTAATTTTGTAGGCTCCTCACCATTGGTGACCCTTGAAAAGTGATCAGGTCTTGCGTTCAACTTTCCTGGCTTCACTATGACCTCAAAGTCAAATTCTTGAAACAATATTAACCATCGATAGATTCTCCCCCCCCAACACTTTCTTATTGAATAGGTACATAAGGGTTGAATGATCTATGAACATATTAAAGTGTTTTCCAAGTAGGTAATGCCTGAAATTTTGAAGTGCATACACCATTGTCAGACCTTCTCGCTCTGTTGTGTTGTAGTTCTTCTCAGAGTCTGACAGTTTTTTGCTTGCAAATGTTATGGGGTGATCCAAATCCCTTGCTCCTGGTTGCACCAGAATAGCTCCCAGGGCTATGGTTGATGCATCTACATGCACATGGAATGTCTTCTCCCAATCTAGAAAGACTAGAATGGGTGATGTGACCATCTTCTCCTTTAGGGTGTCCAATCCTTGTTAACAACTCTCATTCCACTGGAATTTAGTATCCTTCTTAAGAAATTTCTCCATCGGCTCAGTGATCTACGCATATGCTTTGATAAATTTTCTGTAATATCATGTATGTCCTAATGTGGCCCTCAGCTGGTGCACTAATTTCGGTGGTGGTAAGTTCACAATTACTACAATATTTGCAAGATCTACGATCAAACCTTGTCTTCATACTATGTGACCCAATAAAATTCTGAAGGGTGTTCCAAATATAAATTTCTTAATGTTCAATGATATTTGGCATTGCCTGCATCTTTCCAACATCATCCTCAAAACCTCTACATGATCCTTCAACAAGCTGTAGACTGTCCAATCATCCAAATATACCTCAAGAAACTGATGGATGAAGTTTTTGAAGCAAGCAATGGCTACTCTGGAGAAAATTGCTTGTGCATTTTTCAGTCCAAAAGGCATGACTGTGTGCTGGTAGGATCCACATTCTGTTGCAAAATTAGTCTTGTGTCGATATTCTGGTGCTATTTTGATTTGGTGGTAGCCTAAGAATCCATCAGTGAATGAGTATGCTTCCTGGCCTCCCACATTTTCTAGGACTTCATCTATAGAGGGTGTAGGGAAGGGGTCATGTAATCAAGCATCATTGAGCTTTCTCAGATCTACATATATTCTTATGCCTCCTTGATTTTTCTCCTAAACTAACATGGCGCTCATCCATTTTGATTCTTCTACTGGTTCTATGATTCTTGTTTCCATCATTCTGTCTATTTCTGCTCTTACCTTCTACTTGTAGATGGGATTCAATTTGTAAGGCCTATGTCTGATAGGTCTTACCTCTGGTTTGAGAGGGATCTTCATCTCTCCAAGTTATTTTGCGATACCCTTCATTTCTGTAAAGGTCGTTGGGAATAGTTCATTGTAATCGCACAGTAATTATGGTATCCTATCCATTGTTTGCTCGTCCTAGTAGTCTCCAATGTTGGCCATCTTGGGATTCTTAACTGTCCCAATGTTGACTTTCTTTACCTTGATTAGCACAACAATTAATTTTGATTCTAGAGGTGGACCTTCCACTTCTCTTTCGCCTTCGGCTTCCTCAATCTGAATATCGCATGGATCGTCTTCATCTAGTACTTCTTCCTGCACATGGTAGCATGCCAACAATTCCTTCATTGTCTGTCTATTTCGTTGTTCTTATTCTATTATGAGTTCGATTTATGGTTCCTTAATGAATATCACCCCTCTTATTTTCTTAAGTGTTGCATCTATGTTGGGGTTCTCATGTTCAAATGAGAAAGTGACTGTAATTTTTTGTTGGAGCATTGTCCAGCATGTAGTTCCTCTACGCAATTTTTGGTCTTTATACCAGTTTGTTGGGATACCCTCTAATGTGTGTACAAAATTATGAGGCCATTCTTCTGGGGGTGTCATCTTCCACAACAGTCTGGACGTCTCCAAGTGTTATGCCAGTTCCCCATGTCCATCATATTTATATTTTTGGTTGCTTCTTTGTGTTGCGCTAAACCTGATGCACAGTAATCGTTTACATTGGTACCAGTACTTGATTGTTTCTTTGTGTGTGCCCCACCATCTTGTAGGTGTATCCTTAAGTGCGATGTCAAGAGCTAAATATATATGACTGTCTGATACTTCATCTTCATATCTCGTTAGGAATTATTCCAAGTCGTTGATTCCATGGAAACTTGGAGGTTCTCTGACTTCTTTCCCAACCCATCTTACTGTGTGATCTACTCAAGTGCATCTTCTTATTGATACCCCATGTAGGAGCTACTGCCAATTCTCCAAACCCGTGTCTGAGTCGGAAGAACATGATGTGATACTTCTTGAGTTAAGTACATCATTAGCAGTTGGATTGATGGAATATTCGGTGTGCACGGTGGTTTGGTACAACTGGCTAATTTCTTTCAGGTCTATACATGTTGGTTCCACAAATCTTTCGGCTTTTGATGGATCTAGAGGCGTGATGACCCTGTATTCGCCTAACTCAAATTCCACCTTCCTGGTCTTTAGGTTGATTATCGCCTGATTGTCAAATGTCCAATCCAATCCTAGTAATGATGGATATGGTGTTGTGCCATCCATGATTTCGATCACTTCAAAGTCTTCCTTAGTGCACACTCCGTCCAAATCTATTGTCACTCCTTTTAGCCTCCCTATTGGTAGAAATCCATGTTGGTTTTCTAACTTCAGTTGGACTGGTGAGTAGCCTAAGGTAGGTTCTCCCATGCATTGCCATGTCTTTTTGGGCAACACATTCACTTCAGATCCCAGATCTAATATCACATTGCCCATGTTAAAATATCTGATGTTGGAATTCAATCTAAACTCTATGTTGGTTCTCCTTATGACATGGAGGTGATTGACTATCCTTTGTTCTAACTTTCCCTTAGAGTTTTTGGTACATCTATCTAACAGGTTTTGTAATACTATAATAGATGATGGATCCTTAAATACTTGAATACAGGATTGCATGAAAGTTTTAATACAACTTACTTGGTTTCCCGGGTGGACTTCACTGGTATGGTCCAATGTTGACGGGATTTCATACATTGGGATTTCTTGGGTATGTTGTGCAGTACATGTAGATGCAACATTTTTCTTGAGAAATTCTTGCCTAGCCTCCTTAAAGGTCTCCTTCTCCTTTTCTGCATCAAATTGGTTGAGTTGCTCGGTATTTTTCTTAATCCACTAGTGTTGTACTGGTTTTTGTTTCGCCGCATCATCTCCTATTTTAGCACCTTTGAGCATCACTATGTTGATGTTCCGACCATATTCCCTAGCTTCAGTAGATATCCACTATACATTCTAATTGTTCTGATTTCATTTCTCTTTTATCTTCCCCAACAGTGTGGTGCAATCCTCTGTATCGTGATCTATTGTATGACAATACATGCATGTCGCAGGTGGTAGAGGGAATTCTCTTGCATAGTACCCTAGCTGTTGGAAATTATGGCACATGACTGGACCTCTTCCACATTCAAAGCCTCCTCTACCTTGTCCTCCCTATTTGTACCTAGCGCAATCTCTGGGTGGTGTATTGTATTGTGGTACATGATTATAATGCGCAAGGTTATATTGGGGCTACGCAGTGTTATATTGTGGTTGTATGTTGTTATACTATTATGGCACAGTATTATACTACGGTGGTGCCTGATTAAAACCAAGGTGCATCTTGACCTGTCATCATTTCGGCTTGCACCCTATATGTGTATGACGTTCGTTCCCTCATCAAATCCATGGTTCTGCAATCTTTGTCATCGTGGCCTACTGATTTGCAAAAAGTGCAGTATGCATTCTTTGGTACTTTCTAGTATTTATGCATCATATGACAATGATATGGATCATGCCCATGCATCTTGCAAATTTCACACCAGGATCCTCCTGTCGGTAATGTATTTGGCATCCCTGTTTCCATATAATGCGTGAATGTTGGACATTTTCTCTTATGGTGCCCTTTTCTTCTACATGTGGTACACCAAACAACTCTTTGCTTGTCCTTGCCCTTATTCTGATTGAGTTGGAAGGTAAGCTTCTTCAAATCCTCCTTTAAATCCTCTATAGTTGGATCTGCCTTGTGGTATTGGTTCTCCTCCATTTGCAAGGATGCCTGTAGAACCTCTTATTGAGATTGGAATTTTTGTTGTCTGAGTGGGTATTTCAGGTGTGGTAACAAAGAATTCACAAACATATGCCTATGTTGCACATCGGTCATGGCATATCTCAATTTATCTTTCATAGGTTTAAATCACTGGTCAATTTCCCAAACAGATTCTCCTAGTTTTTGTCGGATTTCTATCATCTCGTTCATGTATTGATCCTCTGAGCTCGGCTTCTGGAACTCATTAATCAGTAATTTATTAATGTCTGTCAGTGTCCTTGTCGTCCCAGGTGCATTGTTTACGTCTAGACTCATGTACCAGTCTAGTGTGTGGTCTCTTAGCATGATGTCTAGCTACCCAATCGTAGTATCTTCATCAGTGATATGTTTTTCTTCCCATATCTTTGCACAAATGAACAAGTGTTTCTTAGGGTCTTCTGTTACCTCTCTTCGAAATTATGGTAATCGAATGGTGGGATCATGTCATTCCATCTTGAATGTTGAAATGCTACCTTTGTGAGGTGTAGATACTTGACTAATGCTCCCTGAACTGGCTCCCCCAGTTTTTGTTCCTTGTGTATATGTACTTCTTGTTGTCTTACTTCTCCTAAAATTCAGTTATCTAAACGGTGGTGTTCTTTTTGGTGTGTTAATTTCACATGGGTTTATGGGTTCCACACTGACACTAATATGGATAGGATTATTGCCTTCTATTCCCTCTCTTGGACCTATACTCTTCCTCTCATATGTCACATGCAGGATTTCCTCAATCTGCTCCACATCCCAGAGATCCTCTACCTCCTCTTCATCACTTGCCAAGCCTTCCCTCACGGTTATGGCTATCTTCTTGGTGTTCACCTTGTATTGGTAAGGTACTCTACTGCGCATCTTTCTAGTTGTCACCATGATCTTCTTGATCTAGTCGTCGTCCATCATGATTGGGTCCAAGGCTTCCTCCTTATTTCCTTTATCCCTTTCTCCTTCCATTTCTTTTTTTTATGCCAGTGCTTCCCCCCTTCCCCCATGCACGCAGGGAAGTTTAGTTGTTTGATTCCATTGTCATTACACCCCTGTTATAGAGCAATATCTTAATAGAAGTATACAGCGATCGAATATACCTTCCTCGAGACCTGTGTAGAAACTCGTGTTCTGTTGTGTTGTACGACTTCGCAGTATCTACTGCAAATTATGTTATAAATCCTGCTACAATACTATCGAGACAAAAATCTACTACGCGGGTGAATTTTTTATTCACCTGCTATAACTGCGTGATCTGAACTGAGGTCCACTCTAACTGTCAAATCCGATTTGTTTCATGGTTATCCTTCAACCTCAATATCCACTCCTGCAATAAGTGTGGAAAATCATAGAAAAATACTTCATGTAGATCAATAAACACATACTTCTCAAGATATTTGTGCGGTGTTACTCTAGGGTTTTTGTTATCTTTATGCACAAACTATAGCTCCTTTATCTTCAACCAGTTTCGATCTCTGATTTTGTGGGATTCCACGGTCTCAACATCCCCTTCTAGCGGTGCATTATTTCACCTTCTTGTCATCCGATTCGATATTATTTTGGCATGCCTTCCGCAGATCTTACCCTCTTTTAATAGATCTTCAATAGATCCCATCTACTCAATCCTATGTTGTTCCAGCTAGCAACGAAACCATTTGTTGGTTATTTATCTGATCTATATACCTTGAACATGATTGACCCAGCTTCAGGTCTACTAGGGATCCAACAAAGATTCTAAAACTATCGGCCCTCCTGGTAAACCAGAAGGCAATGCAGTACACAGAGTGCACTGCACAGTCTCACCCATGATAGTCTTAATGGGTGACTACAATACTCAAGTTCTTGTAGTCCAGGATTGAATGGAGGTTTGTTAGTTGTGCGTTGAGACTTCTATTTAACTTATTAAAGAAGTATAATGTCATTCCCAATTATGCATGTAATGTAATCAAAATCATTATCTCATTCATTCATCATGCTAACATCTACTCATAAATAGTAAAAGAAACACATGCATTCAATCACATAACATGGGTTTTATCGTGGTTCACCCCCTCATGGGATACGTCCATAAAGATTTCTCTCTAAGGCTCTTTTATTATGGTTTTTTCATATATAGCACCATGCACGCTTCAAATCCATTCATATAGTCATAAAATAGACTCTTCGACCTTTACGAGGCTGACTAGATCGCACCAGGCTCCTCAACCTACGATCTAACTCGCACGGTCTAGTCACTTTTTCCCTCCCATATATCAACAACTTACAAAAAGGTATCAAATCATATTTGGGTTAAAAACTTGTTACTCTATCTCGCACGAGTAACTCATAACAACCATCAAAGACACCGACCCCCCCTAGACCTCCCAGGTGTCTATTTATATATATTCTTGACTCATTAGCAGTTACATTCTCTTACAAAAACTCTAACCTAATTAGGTCTTCTTACATGATGGCCTTGTGCGCTTCTCTCCTCTTCATGCGCGCTTTCTTCCACTGCTTTTACTGAAAGTTGTATTTATTCCCCTTCCTCTTGCATGCGTGCCTCGCATGATTTTATGCCAACTATCTTTCCTCCACATCATGGATTTTTCCCAAAATGGGCATGTGCCCAACAATAATCTCCTTAAGGCCTACCAAAATTTAAATAACAACACATATTGAACTTGAGATTTCCTACAATGTTCATTCATTGCACCACGAGCCCTCTAGATAATGTCATTGTGTAAAACAATACAAGTACATTGTACATCGTTATTTTAGAAATGATTTTTGCACAAGGTTGAATTCATGGATAATCATTATCCCATGCACGATGCCCTTTATGTTATTAACAAAGTATTAGATGACTACCAAAAACAAATTAGAGATTCAAGGAAGGTTGTAAAATTGAATGTAAACAATTTTTCATATTTATTAAATGATTATATTATCCATGTGGATATCGGTGTCCACCAACCTTTTCCATCTGGCTCAAAACCGTTTTCTGGCAATTTTGGCAATTTACTATTTTTAGCAATTTTTAACTTGCGGGGCCATTTTGAGGACCCAAATGAAGGTTTTTGGGGATTAAGATTCTTAATGATAGCCAAAGGCTCTGATTGATCCCCCAAAATGAATTTCCTCGACGCTACCTTTCCAACCAGCTACCTTGCACCCCAAACAGAGATCGTATGCCAAAGTTATGCCCCCGGGAAGTTGATACACCAAACTACCCAAAACAGGGTCCACAAAACTGTTGGCTTTTCATCTTCTGAGATTAGGTTTCAGATTTTCTTTATGATAAAAATGCCTTTGGAGCCGCATTGTAAATTCATCTTCTTGCGAATGCGAGTAGCGGACACATCTCTTCTCAGAGATAAGATGTCACCATTCTAGCAAGTCTTGCACTCTGTATTTTTACAATCTTTGTACATTTTCGCTCATTAATAGAAAATTGTGTATTATTGTATCTATGTGTTTATGGTTGAATATTTGATACATTTTTGTTATATTATTGGATATCCAATATATCTCTGTACATTTCTTTATTATATCATCGCTCGCATTTCGTTCCAAAAATAATCTAGATCAGTGGTATCAAAGCAGGCTGCTCTTGATCATTTTTCAGTGAATTTCCCCGACGAGATACGAGTATATAAAGTTGGGTCTCAAGCTTGTATATCTTTAGGAAAATCACTCTCGCACACCCAAGAAACCCTCCATGGTGAAAGAAAATAAAAACGACAGAGCAAACAATTCTATTAATTTGTTTCTTGAGCAAGCTCTCATGCGACAGAGGGACGAAATGATGGAGAATTTTTCCCACATCCTTCAACATCTGTCGATATCAATAGGCGCATATTCATCAAGAATCCACTTTGGAGGCACCTCTCCTTTCAAGGTACAAGTTAATTTTGATATTCCCATATTTGAAGGACAGATAGATGCAGATGCCCTAGAAAAATGGTTAAATATGCTAAAAGGCTATTTTTTTTTTCATAATTTCTTCAACAGGGAAAAGATCACCTTCGCACTCCTTAAGGCTCTCCCACATGTCAAACATTGGTGGGAAACTTACTGGGAGAAAATTTATACAGAGGAGTCTGGAATATATGGGGTCAAGCCCACTTGGGAATTTTTTGTAGATACGGTAAAGAAACAGTATTTCCCTATTGGAAACTATGAGGACCAGTACATGAGATGGACCATGTTGCGGCAAGAGAGGGGCCAAGAAGTTCCATATTTCACCAATACCTTCCATACCTTATGCACCAAGATGGGTATCAAAGACTTCGAATGACATTTGGTTCTGAAATACCATGGGGCTCTACACAAATATATCCAAATTGAAATGGATTTTCTGGACATCTCATCACTCGATGCTACTTATCGATATGTTGTTAAAATCGAGTAGAAATTTAAGCACCGAAAAAAATGGGAGTTATGGTCTGCAAATACGCAACAACCAAAGTATGATAAAGATGGCCCTAAAAAACAGTCTCCTAAAAACCAGTCCAAGACACAGGAAAAGAAGGGTCACAGAAAGACAAAGTAGGACACCGGAAAATGGTGTGATTTCCACAAAATCCCTTGGCACAACACTGATGAATGTCACTCAAAACATTCATTGGTGGCTGATATCAAAGACAAGGAGTTGAAACCTGATTCAGAGTCTGATTTGGAAAATATTGATAGAAGATAGATCATCGACGCAGACCCCCTTACTATTCTTACGACCGCAAAAATTCAACTAGAAGAACCCACATATCTTGAAGAGGGGGAGCACCTTTTTCATTCACATATGTGGGTAAAGGGGACCTCGCTGCATTTTATTGTTGATAGAGAAAACTAGAAGAACCTAATCTCAGCAGAGGTCGTCAAACAGTCGGGATTGTCGACAACACTACACCCACAACCATACAAAATTGGATGGCTTCGCCAGGGATGAGATCTTTGTGTCAGCCAGTAGTTTTGATTGTCATATGGCATCCAGCCCTTCAAGGATGAGGTATTATGTGATTTTTTCCCACTAGATGTTTGTGATGTTCTCTTGGGATAGCCATATATGTGGAAGTTCCATGCTATCTATGAGTCTCAACCCCGTAGTGTCATATTTACTCTGGGGGGTCATCTCTACAGGATACCACAGGTAGTTCCAACTATTGTCCCACCTAAACAATGTCGCAAGGTAGTATCTCATACTACAAAATTCAACTTCTTCACTATCTATTCAAAAGTTGAACATAAGGATACTTCAACCACTACAGCCTCGTCCCAAGCACCTTCTATCCAATAGAAGAAGGTCGAAAAGAATGCAGAAAAAAGATTCCTTATGAACCCAGACATCTCATGTATCCTGAGTGGTTGAACAGATTCAACCTCGCCAGCGACAGGTTCATAACATCCTCCAGCAAGGCAAGCAACACACCAAGTTTCAATCCCTTTCCCCTCTCCCCCAGGAACTCAATGTGGATACCATTTCTTCCTAAGGAGGGAGGATTGATCCAGGTGGATATCGGTGGCCACCCACCTTTTCCATCTGGCTCAAAACATTTTTCTAGCAATTTTGGCAATTTACTATTTTTAGCAGTTTTTAACTTCGGGGGCCATTTTGAGGACCTAAATGAAAGTTTTTGGGGGTTAGGGTTTTGGATTTTCTTTATGATAAAAAGGCATTTGGAGCCTCATTGTAAAGGCATCTTATTTCAATTGTGAGTAGCATACACATCTCTTCTCAGAGATAAGTTTTCACCATTCTAGCGAGTCTTGCACTCTGTATTTTTACAGTCTTTGTACATTTTCGCTCATTAATAGAAACTTGTGTATTATTGTATCTATGTTTTTATGGGTGCATCTCTGATACATTTTTGTTATATTATTGGATATCCAAGATATATATGTACATTTTTTTATTATATCTATGCTCTCATTTTGTGCCGAAAAAAATCCAGATCAGTGGTATCAAAGCAGGTTGCTCTTGATCGTTTTTCATTGCATATCCCTGACGAGGTCTGAGTATAACAAGTTTGATCTCAAGCTTGTATCTCTTAAGGAAAATCACTCACGCACGCCCAAGAAACCCTCCATGGCCGAAGAAAATAAAGACAACAGAGCAGATGATTCTATTAATCTATTGCTTAAGCAACCTCTCACGCGACAGAGAGACGAAATGATGGAGAATTTTTCCCATATCCTTCAACTCCTACCGATAACAACAGGCACATATTCATCAAGAGGCCACTTTGGAGGCACCTCACCTTTCAAGGTACAAGTTAATTTTGATATTCATATATTTGAAGGAAAGATAGATGCAAATGCCCTAGAAAAATGGTTAAATCTACTAGAAGGTTATTACTATATTCATAATTTCTCTGACGGGGAAAATATCACCTCCTCACTCCTTAAGGTTCTCCCCCATGTCAAATATTGGTGAGAAATTTACTAGGAGCAAAGTTCTGAGTATGATTCTGGAATATATGGGGTCGATCCCAATTGGGATTTTTTTGTGGATGTGGAAAGGAACAATATTACTATGTTGGAAACTATGAGGACCAGTACATGAGATGGACCACACTACAGCAAGAGAGGGGCCAAGAAGTTATGGAGTTCACCAATACCTTCCATACCTTGCACACCAAGTTGGGGATCAAATACTATGAATGACATTTGGTTCTGAAATACCGTGGGGATTTAAACAAATACATCCAAACTGAAATGGATTTTTTGTACATCTCATCACTCGATGTTGCTTATCGATATGCTGTTAAAATCAAGTAGAAATTTTAGCATCAGAACAAACATGAGTTCAGGTCTACAAATACGCAACAACCAAAGTAGTATAAAGACAACCCTAAAAGATAGTCTCCCGAAAACCAATCCAAGACACATGAAAATAAGGGTCACGGAAAGACGAAGAAGGACACTGAAAAATGGTGTCTTTTGATCCGAAAAGATCTTTTAAAGACTATGGTTAAGTTTTAAAGCATTAGTTCATTAACCATTTAGGAATTTGAATAAAGAGGAAGAATCAATTATATAACATAGCAGCCATAATAATATATGCATATATGAAATTAAGCACAACGAATCAGCAAAACATCACAACAAAGTTGTTAACGGAGTTCGACAATATTGCCTACGTCTCTAGGCCTTTGTCTCAGTGGGTGAGGCTTTCTTATTTCTCTTACATGCTCCAAAATTACATCAGAAAAGTGTCAAATCGATTAAAAATTGGTCTGGTTGTGTTCTTCTAAACCTCAAGAACCCAACACAATTGACGACACTGAAAACAGTTGAGTGTAGCTCCTGGAATGGGCCCGCAAAGTTTCTCTCCTCAATGGCTTCACTGCATAAAAATGTCTTTGGCTTCACAATTATACAACATTTCTCCTGTTCTGAACTTGTTTGGATTGTAAAAAACCTTCGGTTTATATAGATTCTGATTTGGGGTCAAAATTCAACTTGCCCCAACTTTATGTCCTCATATTGGGCTCAGATTCCCTTCATAGGGCCAAAATTCCTCAAAAATCACTAAAATCAGCTAAAAATACACTAAAATAAGGTCAAAAACCAAAATTTGGAAAAACATATGCTTAAGACCCCAGTTAGGGTGTGTGCCCCCCTTCTGTGATCATATGAGGTCCATTTGGCCTAGTGCTAAGGGTCACACCTCCCTTAGCTGGAAAAGGTGCTTAAGTTTAAATTTCTGAAAAGTGGGTTTTTTTTCTAAAGTACTAATTCACCCTTTGTGGTTAGCTCATTGTGATTAAGTCAATTGAAGAGGCAAGTCATGGGAACAAATCCCATGGAGTCCAACAATATCAATTTTACCTTTTTAATGCCTTGACCATGGTGACATGTGGCACCCTTGGATTGGACCATGTGTCAACCCATGGTTGGCCAATCTTTTGCCACATGGACTATCAAAACTTTGATGCTCGTCATCATGAACCCTTGCCACTTGTCATGAACTAGTGATACCACATGTCATCACCTGATGGCTGCCACTTTTTGAATTTAGAATCTTCCATGTGTCACATGCTGAATATGCCACGTGTCCATTGACCAGTCAACTTTTTACCTGTTTGACCCAAACTTCAGATTGCGATAATGTTTGCATACAGACTCCATTTTTCGATCCATTTGCACCGCCGGAAAGAGTACGATGAGAACTGCACAATAATATCATTTTATTGAGCATTTGAGAAATTTTATTTTTGAGTCTTTCAAGATCCATTTGGATCACACCTCCCCACTAAGACCTTTTGGTCCTCCAAAAGGATATTAACCAGTCATCAAGTGCGGGATAGGCCACCCCACTTGTTCTTTGTACTTAAACTCTGTATTGTGCACATGTCTCATCAAGATCAATTGCAAAACAACCATGACAACTGACAACATATTGTTAGCCACTTGTACTCTTTCACATCTTACTGAAGCCACTACCATCCATCTTGAAAACATTAGTAATGATAACATCACAAATAGTACTTGCACGACATTATATTATCTTGAAGCAAAGTATGATTCAACCTCCATTCTACAATCATCTCATGTTCATGCTTAATATCAATTAATTGATTTGGCACAATTATAGGTGTCTTGCTTGCATAAGTTGCCTTCCTTAATCGCTCCATTGTTTGTACAGATTGATTTTCTTTTAAGTGATGAGCATGTACAACATATTCATTGTCTTGTTTGATTAATTGATACTGATTTTGTTCCCTATAGAATATTTATTTTTGATCATACAAATATAGACTGCCTAAGACCATTCCACATTCATTGAGTGGCACCACATCACACATTACCTCATCCACAAATTTTGATGAAATTGAAAACTTTAAAGTGCATTTCTTTGTTATGTGCAATTTATGATTGTTGCTTATCCATTTAAGTGAGTAAGGTTTATGATGCATTTGAGTGTTTAATCCCAATTGTTTAACCACTTCCTCTGAAATCAATTTAGATTGAGATCCACTATCTATCAATGTGTCGACCTTAGTATGCCTCATTATGACTCTTATGTGAAAAAATTTACTTCTAGAATCATATCCATCACCAATTTTACCTATCAAACTAATTGTTGTAATTTTAAACTCATCACCTGAATCTGATCCCAAGTCGAGTCTGATCCCAAGTCTTTTGGTTGTGTTGTTGTTGCATCTGTTTGCCTCCCTTTCCTTTCTTTGAACCACTTCGGTCTCTTCTTGAGATGTAATTTCCAGCAATGGTCATCATCATGCCCTTCTTTCTTGCAATGCTTGCAAGATAGCTTCTCTTCATTTCTTGTCACTGAATTTTCCTTCTTGTCATTCCCCTTCCTTTTGTCATATTTTCTTGAAGAAAATCCCCCTGATACACCAACTCTTGTTTTCCCTTCCTCAATGTATGTTGCTTGAACATAAACCTCATAAATATTAGTAGGTCCAAACATAAATACAATGTTATGAATGTGTGAAGGTAAACCTCCTATATACTTCATAAGAGCTTCCTGGGTATGTAAAGGAATGTCTAACATTAATTCCATCTTACGAAATTCATATGTGTATTCTTTCACTGCTTCTCCCTTTCTTAGTTTAAGACCTTGCCATTCAATTAAATCCTTCTCTTTATAACCCAAAGGATAAAATTGCTTTTCAAGTGGAGAAGTAAAAACTTGCCATGATGGAAATACATTACCCACTTGTTGTGTGCCATTTTGAAACTTGTTTTTCCACCAAATGAGTGTTACGTCTGCAAGTCGAACCAATGCCAATTTGATTTGAGTTGCCTCATCCTTGATTTGTTTCACACTGCAATAAACTTCCATCTATATCACCCAGTTATCAAGCCTCTCTGCATTGACTTCACCATCATACATAGGTAATTAAAACTTCACATCAAGCTTAAGTAAATGCATATCATGCTTATGTTTATGGGAATGTTTTCTTGCGGTGGATTTGGAACTTGTACTTGAAGAAGAAGAAGTTGATGGAGAAGAAGGAGGTGAAGGAGGTTTAGGAGGATCCTCTCCTTCTTCATTTTGTCTTTTGAATATTCACCTAGAATCGGTCTCTTCTTCTCCAAGTAATCATCATATAAAACCTTTACCATCTCCGACATGGAGAAGAAGGTCTTTCGAAACTCTATCTCGTCATGAGAAAGTCCCTCTTTCGATGACATCTTCTCACTTTGAGAAATCCTCTTTCTCGATCCAATCTCAATATTCTCTTCAACAATCTCGCCTTCACCATGGTTCATCTTTTCCCTAGTAATCATGCAAACTCAAAAACCAACTGTCAACATACTCTGATACCACTTGATTCGAAAAGATCTTTTAAAGACTATGGTTAGGTTTTAAAGCATGAGTTCGTTAACCATTTAGGAATTTGAATAAAGAGGAAGAATCAATGATATAACATAGAATCCATAATAATATATGAATATTTGAAATTAAGAACAAATAATAATCAAACCATAACAACAAATTTGTTAACGGAGTTTGGCAAGGTTGCCTACGTCTCTGGGCCTTTGTCTTAGTGGGTGAGGCTTTCTTATTTCTCTTCAATGCTCCAAACATACATCTGAAAAGTGTTAAATGGATTACAAAATGGTTTGGATTTTTTCTTCTTGACCTCAATAACCCAACACAACTGACAGCACTGAAAACGGTTGAGTGTAGCTCTCGGAAAGGGGCCACAAAGTTCCCCTCCTCAATGGCTTCCTTGCATAAAAATGTCTTTGGCTTCACAATTCTACAAGATTTATCTTGTTCTAAACTTGTTTGGACTTTCAAAAACCTCTGGTTTATATATATTCTAATTTAGGGGTCTAAATCCAACTTCCCCCCAACTTTATGGCCTCATATTGGGCTCAGATCCCCTTCAAATGGCCAAAAATCCACAAAAATCACTAAAAATCAGCTAAAACTCCACTAAAATAACATCAAAACCTAAAATTTGGAAAAAAAAATTCTTAAGCCCCCAGTTAGGGTGCGCACCCCCCTTTTGTGGTCATATGAGGTCCATGTGTCCCAGTGCTAAGGGGCGCACCTTCCTTAGCTGGAAAAGGTGCTTAAGTTTAAATTTCTGAAAAGTTGGTTTTTTTCTAAAGTACTAATTCGTCCTTTGTGGTTAGCTCATTGTGCTAAATTCATTTGAAGAGGAGGGCCATGGGATTGAATCCCATGGATTCCAACAATATAAATTTTACCTTTTTAAGGCCTTGACCATGGTGACATGAGGCACCCTTGGATTGGACCATGTGTCAACCCATGGTTGGCCAATCTTTTGCCACATGGACTATCAAAACTTTAACGCTTGTCATCATGAACCCTTGCCACTTGTCATGACCTAGTGATACCACATGCCATCCCCTTATGTCTTCCACTTGTCAAATTTAGAAGCTTCCACGTGTCACATGTTGAATATGCCACGTGTCCCTTAACCAATTGATTGTTTACATGTTTGACCCAAATTCAAATTGCGATAACTTTTGCATACAGACTTCATTTTTCGATCTGTTTGCATCAGCGGAAAGAATACGAAGAGCACTTCGCGATTATATCATTTTATTATGAATTTGAGAAATTTTGTTTTTGAGCCTTTCAAGATCCATTTGGATCAGATTTCCACAAAATCCCCTCGCACAACACCGATGAATGCCGCTCAAAACAATCATTGGTGGCTGAGATCAAAGACAAGGAGTCGAACCCTAATTCAGAGTCTGATTCATAAAATATTGATAGAAGACAAATCATCAACGGAGACCCAACTACTATTGTCACGACCGCAACAATTCAACCAGAAGAACCCACAAATCATGAAGAGGGGGAGTGCCTTTTTCATTCACAGATGTGGGTGAAGGGGACCATGTTGCATTTATTGTTTATAGTGGAAGCCAGAAGAACCTCATCTCAACATAGGTTGTCAAAAAAATGGGATTGTCGAAAAAACCACACCCGCAACCATACAACATTGGGTGGCTTCGCCAGGGACAAGATCTCCATGTTAGCCATCAGTGTCAATTGTCATATGACATCCATCCCTTCAAGGATGAAGTATTATGTGTTGGTTCCCCGCTAGATGTCTGTGATTTTCTCTTGGGCCAGCCATATATGTGGAAGCACCATGTTATCTATGAGTCTCGACCCAGTAGTTTCATTGTTACTATGGGGGGTCATCTCTACAGGATACCAAAGGTATTTCCAACTACTGTCCCACCTAAACAATTTCGCAAGGTAGTATCTCATACTACAAAAGCCAGCTTCTTCACAATCTGTTTGAAAGTTGAACAGAAGGATATTGCAACCACTATAGCCTCAGCCCAAGCACCTTCTATCAAACAGAAGCAGATCAACAAGAATGAAAAAAATTGCAAAGATTCATTCTATAGCCAGAAATATCATGTATCCCAACTAGTTGAATAGATTCAACCCCACCAACAACAGGTTCATGACATCCTTCCACATCGCAACGTCTCCAGCAAGGCAAGCAACGAACCAAGATTCAATCGCTTTCCCCTCTCCCCCGAGAAATCAACGTAATTGATACCATTGCTTCCTATGGAGGGAGTATTGATCCATGTGGATATTGGTGGCCACCCACCTTTTTCATCTTGCTCAAAATAGTTTTCTGGCAATTTTGGCAGTTTACTATTTTTAGGAGTTTTTAACTTCTGGGGCCATTTTGAGGGTCTAAATGAAGGTTTTTTGGGATCGAGATTATCAACGATGGCCAAAGCCTCTACTTGAGCCCCCAAAATGAATATCTTCGACGATACCTTTCCAACGAGCTATCGTGGGCCCCAAACGGATATCGCATGCCAAAGTTACGCCCCCAGGAAGTTGATACACCAAACTACCCAAAACAAGGTCCACAAAATTGTTGGATTTTCATCTTCCAGGGTTAGGGTTTTAGATTTTATTTATGATAAAAATTCCTTTGGAGCCTCATTGTAAAGGCATCTTCTTGTGAATGCAAGTAGCGGACACATCTCTTCTCAGAGATAAGCAACCACCAGTCTAGCGAATCTTGCACTCTGTATTTTTACTGTCTTTGTACATTTTCACTCATTAATAGAAAATTGTGTATTACTGTATCTCTGTGTTTATGGTTGCATCTCTAATACATTTATGTTATATTATTGGATATGATATATCTCTATACATTTTTTTATTATATCTTTGATCTCATTTCATGCCAAAAATAATCTGGATCAGTGGTATCAGAGCAGGTTGCTCTTGATCATTTTTCAATGCATGTCCCCGATGAGGTCTAGGTATATAAAGTTGGGTCTCGAGCTTGTCTCTCTTGAGGAAAATATCTCTCGCACGCCCAAGAAACCCTCCATGGTAGAAGAAAATAAAAATGACAGAGAAGAAGATTATATTAATCTGTTGCTTGAGAAATCTCTCACGCGACAGAGGGATGAAATGATGGAGAATTTTGCCCACATCCTTCAACGCCTATCGACAATAACAGGCGCGTCTTCATCAAGTGGCCACTTTGGAGGCACCTCAACTTTCAAGGTATAAGTTAATTTTTATAATCCCATATTTGAAGGACAGATAGATGCAGATGCCCTAGAAAAATGGTTAAATCTGCTAGAAGGTTATTTCTTTGTTCATAATTTCTCCAACAGGGAAAAGATCACCTTCGCACTCCTTAAGGCTCTCCCCTGTGTCAAACATTGGTGGGAAACTCACTCGGAGAAAAGTTTTGCAGAGGAGTCTGGAATATATGGGGTCGATCCCACTTGGGATTTTTTTATGGATGCAGTAAAGGAACAGTATTACCCTATTGGCAACTATGAGGACCAGTACATGAGATGGACCACACTGCAGCAAGAGAGGGGCCAAGCAGTTTCAGAGTTCAACAATACCTTCCATAACTTGCGCACCAATATGGGTATCAAAGACTCGAAATGACGTTTGGTTTTGAAATACCATGGGGCTCTACACATATACATCCAAACTTAAATGGATTTTCTGGACATCTCATCACTCGATGTTGCTTAACGATATGTTGTTAAAATTGAGAAGAAATTTAAGCACCAGAACAAATGGGAGTTCGGGTCTGCAAATACGCAACAACCAAAGTATGATAAAGATGACCCTAACAAACAGTCTCTCGAAAACTAGTCCAAGACACAGGAAAAGAAGGGTCACAGAAAGACAAAGAAGGACACTATAATGGTATGATTTCCACAAAATCCCCTGGCACAACACCGATGAATGTCGCTCAACATAGTCATTGGTGGTCGAGATCAAAGACAAAGAGTCGAACCCTGATTCAGAAAATATTGATAGAAGATAGATCATTGACATAGACCCCATTGTTGATATCATGACCGCAGCAATTCAACCAGAAGAACCCACATATATTGAAGAGGGGGGGCGCCTTTTTCATTCACAGATGTGGGTGAAGGGAACCCCACTGCATTTTATTGTTTATAGTGGACGCCAGAAGAACCTCATCTCAACAGAGGTTTCCAAACAGTTTGGACTGTCGAAAACACCACACCCGCAACCATACAACATTGGGTGGCTTCACCAGGGATGAGATCTTCGTTTCAGCCAGCAGTGTCGATTGTCATACGAAATCCAACCCTTCAAGGATGAGGTATTATGTGATGTTGTCTTGTTGGATGTCTTTGATGTTCTCTTGGGCCAGCCATATATGTGGAAGTGTCATGATATCTATGAGTCTCGACCCCGTAGTGTCATCTTTACTCTCAGGGGTCATCTCTACAGGATACCAGAGGTAGTTCCAACTATTGTCCCACCTAAACAATGTCGCAAGGTAGTATCTCATACTACAAAATTCAGCTTCTTCATAATATGTTCAAAAGGTGAACATAAGGATACTACAACCACTACAGCCTTGGCCCAAGCACCTTCTATCCAACAGAAGTAGGTCGACAAGAATGCATCAAATTACAAAGATTCCTTCTGCACCCAAACATCTCATGTAACCCGACTAGTTGAAAAGATTCAACCCTGCCAGCAACAGGTTCATGACATCCTTCCACAGCACAACGTCTCCAGCAAGGGAAGAAACACACCAATATTCAATCGCTTTCCCCTCTCCCCCGGGAACTCAACACAATGGATACCATTGATTCCTAAGGATGGAGGATTGATTCAAGTGGATATAAATAGCCACCCACCTTTTCCATCTGGCTCAAAATAGTTTTCTGGCAATTTTGGAAATTTACTATTTTTAGCAGTTTTTAACTTCTGGGGCCATTTTGAGGGCCTAAATGAAGGTTTTTTGGGATCAAGATTCTCAATGATAACCAAAGGCTCTACTTGAGCCCCCAAAATAAATCTACTCGATGATACCTTTCCAATGATCTATCATGCGTCCCAAATGGAGATCGTATACCAAAGTTACGCCCCCGGGAAGTTGATACACCAAACTACCCAAAACACGGTCCACAAAACTGTTGGCTTTTCATATTTTGGGGTTAGGGTTTTGGATTTTCTTTATGATAAAAAGGCCTTTGGAGCCTCATTGTAAAGGCACCTTCTTGTGAATGCAAGTAGCGAACACATATCTTCTCAGAGATAAGCTGCCACCATTATATTGAGTCTTGCACTCTGTATTTTTACAGTTTGTGTACATTTTCGCTCATTAATAGAAAATTGTGTAGTACTATATCTATGTGTTTATGGTTGCATCTCTGATACATTTCTGTTATATTATTGGATATCCGATATATCTCTATACATTTCTTTATTATATCTCCACTCTCATTTTGTGCTGAAAATAATCTAGATCATTATCTTACTAAATTTCAAGATGCAACAGAGGAAAATAAACTTTTGAAGATCATTTTCAATTGGGTGTATCTCAAGTAGCTGCGAGGAAAATTTTGTACCCTCCCCCCATGCATTCAAATCCCACTTTGGGACATGTTTTCTCTTAGTGAGTTGATTATTGATGAGATATATATGATATATTCATGAGTTTTTAACTTGGATATGTGCCCTAAAGAAACTATGGTTTAACCTAGGCACCATTCTCACAATGAGGGAAAGTACCTAGGAGGTTTCCCCCGGGATATATTACCTATGGAAAAACATTTCCTGAAGATCCAAAGGGACTTGGATGAAACCAAAATAATTGTTCTTGAATATTGACACAACATTTGTAAGAGGGGGGAGATTAGACTCTGTAGTGGAGAATATTTCATATCTAAGCATGGTCTCCCATGTGATTTGGCTTGGAATCTTGTGCAACCTATTCTCCATCATGTTGTTTCTCACAAATGGTTGTAGAAATATCGATGAAAGAATGGAACTCATAAATATGTGCCAAAGAATGAATGATGCCTATCAACTATTTGATAAAATGTAAAGAATTAAGAGGATTCTCCCAACTCTTTGTTGAAATGTCTATAAGAATATCATGTCTTTATCTTGAGAGGGACATGCAAATATTTGTGAAAAAAATTCTAGGAAAACTATCACCCTGGAGGTAAAGAGATAAAAAACAATTAACAATGGAAAGGATAAGATCCTAGATAAGGAGGGGATGTCTCTCAACCAACACAGGTTTATGTTTACATGTAAGTAACTACAAAATGGTTTTACATTGGCTAATTATAACATAAAATATGGGTCAACTCTGCACTTGGTACTCCATCTTCATGGAGGCTCAAAGAATAAATGGGTAGTTTGATCCTCTTTTATAGCCCCAATTTTTTTCTCCATTTGAAGTGGTTGGAAAAGGTACATCAACTTCATTTAAGAACATGTTTCTTCCATTGAAGAAAATCTCACATAGCTTTAAGTTCGCTATTAAGTCAATCCCAACTAATTCATCCCTATTTTTTTGAAAATTTTCCTCCTCAAGTAAACAGGTGTTCAAATAGTAAACCCTCCTAGTGGAAGCATTGGGTGACGTGACCTACATATCCAAAGGTATAGGTCCCTAGAGATTTAGTAAATGACCTTATTTGAACAACTAAGGAGGGAGATGCAAACAATGAGATAGAGATGACTGAGTTTAACTTTCCATTATAAGAGCCCATGCGCGATTGTTTCACTAGAAGGGACTATTGGAGGTATGGATGGACAATTCAGATCAGGAAATAAAATAAATTCCTTTGATTGAACCAAAATATGCATTACAATTGTTGATAATATAACTTTCTCCAAAACATAAGTATGTTTATAGTATCATATAAAAATCATAAGTAATCATTGCAGAGTACAATAACGTCTCATTATATTTGCATGTAACACCCTTGTTTTGATCCCATGAATGTAATGAAATGTAAATATGTCAATTAAGTTTTGAGCCAAATAGTATAGCCAAGCGCTAAGGATAATAAATAATATAAATTAAATATATATATATATATATATATATATATATATATATATATATATATATATATATATATATATATATA
>ML778227.1:168531-196918 GCA_009831015.1 Picea engelmannii
AGGCAAATAAAACACTTCAAACAATGGAACAATTAAAGAAGGCAGTGCAAGCAAGCAACAAACCAATAATTGTTTCAAATGAAGTAATTGATCTTAAGCAAGAACAAGAAATGATTGTTGAATGGAAAATCAATCATAAGTTGTTTCAAGATAAGCTCATGTCGTGCAAATATTACAAGTATATCAGCTCATTTGCAGTCGTCTTTTTGATACTATCATTAGTAATGTTGTCAACATGGATGATAGTGGATTCAATAAGATGTAACAAGGTTCAAATGGCTAACAATATACTTTCAGTTGTCATGATTGTGTTACAGTTGATCTTGATGAGACAGGTGCACAGGACAGAGTTCAGAGATAGAGGACAAGCCAGGTGGCCTATCCTGAGCTTGTTGACTGGTCAGTAACCTTTTGGGGACCAAAAGGTCTTTTAGTGGGGAGGTGTGATCCAGAATCGGATCCAGGAGCTTGTCAGGGCTAAAAAAGGCTCAAAAATTAAAGTGCTCAGAATCTGACGAAACCAATTCCATTGTGTCTGTCTCGTCTTCCTGATTCTGTCCATATATTTACTTCATCAAACGAGCTCCGTATTGGAAAGATATCGCATTCTGTTTGAAAACCCAAATAGGCAAAAACAAATGGGTGACTGTACAATCCGTACAGTGCCATGTGGCAGGCTGACTTTACAGATCGTACAGTCATATAGCTGATGTGGAAGGTGACGTGGCACTAGCAAGTAAATCAGCAGACACATGGCAGGTGATGGGGCATACGACAAGTACAGTTGGACCAGTCAGAGGGTCACACGTGTCACCACTGTAAGGGTGACACGTGGCACAGGATGATGTGGCAGACACAGTGGCATGTTGACAGGGCAGTGACATGGCAGTAAGGAGCTGAAAACTTGGAAGACAGTTGGTCCAATCCTGTGTTGATAAGTGGCATCGTATTCGACTAATGGGAAGGTGCCACGTGGCCCAGTCATGGGTTGCCACGTGGCACTCTTTTGTTGGCTCGTTGGTTTGTGCAAAATATGGGGTCTCCACCGGAGTCGAACCCTCGGCCTCCTCCAATCTACGGACTGGCAGGACCGAGCTAACCGCCCACTCCACTGGTGTTACTTATTATTTATGTGCTAAAAAATTTATTTGAATTGAATTTAATCGACATTCAGAGGGGGGAAAGGGCTGGGGCTTAGCCCCAGCCCTCGGCACTTAACATCTGACGTGACCGCCATGAGAACTAGGAGCCAAAAGCATGGAAGCATGGGGACTAGCCCTATTTCTTTGGGGATTCGTTCCTATCCACCACCTGATATAACCAGGTGCTATCCCTACCAAAAGGGCACAGGGGGTTAAGTTGTTAGCCCGTGGTCCTATCCATGCGCCACAGGACCAGGAACCAGTCCAGACAGAGGGCCAGCGCGCAGAGGTTAGCCACAAAGAACGTGGAGCATGCCCATAGGACCAGAGGGCTAGCGTGAAGGGAGCTGCGCCCATATTTTTATACAAAGTGGGTTTTTTTATATAGTTTTGATTTGTTATTGATTTTTATGCCTGTAATAATGGATTTTATCCATTTTTGGGAGATATTGGGCATTTTTGGAGGCCAGATTTTGGGAAGAAGTTGGGGATGGATAACCAACTTCAGATCTATAAAAACCAGGCCTGTTTGAGGCCATGAAGGATAGTTAGAGCAGATTTATGCTGAAGGGAAGCCAAGCCAAATCCATTTTTATGCAGGGAAGTTGTTGAGGAGCAGACGCTTGCGGGCCATTTCTGGGAGCTTCGATCATCCGTTTTGCATGTCGTTTCTTTTGTTGGGTTCTAGATATTTGGAAGAACACGACCAGATAAATATTGTAGCCAATTAGCACTGCTGCGATGTATTTTTTGAGCTTTGAACAGAAATAAAGAAGCCTCCCCCACAGAGACAATGGCCTAGAGACGTAGGCAACGTTGTGCTGGACTCCATTATCAATTCTCTTGTTATGGTTTGTTGTTTATTACTTCATTTCAGATCTTCATATGTGTATATGGCTTTCATAATTCCTCTTATTTCCTCATTCTTTCATTAAGCTTCTCAAATGGTTAATTAACACATGCAATTAAAAACTCAACCACAGTCATTAAAATATCTTTACGGATCAATTTGGTATTTCCATATTGATACAAAAGTGTTTCTCAATCTTGATGGATTATCTTCTATAGGTGTCTAAATTTGGCCATTGAGATCAATTGCACCCATGAAATATGTGCAATAAGGGGGAAAATTTCCAATCTCTGAGAATTGTATATTTTGGCCCAGGGCTCAGAATTGAGAAAGAGAGTAGTCAATGGAAATATATTGAAGAATATAATCATATTATTCACCCAAAATTCATATATGAGAAACATAATTTTCTTTGAAAATTAAAACAAGTTGACCGATGGCCTTAAAAAGATAATTTATGCATAACTTTTCCAAAATTGCAGAATTATTCTTATCTAACAAAATTTTATTGCATTCGCATTTTGTAGAGGTAGGGGTATAGGAGGAACATAACAATCTCATTATGAGGACTAGAATCATGGAATATTCCCAAGGAACTCATAACCATGAGGAATAAGTGAAGGGCTTGTATGTTAGTTTGGGAAATGAGGAGACAGAGTCTAATGGGCATAGGAACAGAGCAGAGCTAATAGATATTATAGATACCATGAAGAGATTAAGAATGGAAGTGTATAGTTATAAAGATGATCATGAGATAATAACAAGAGCACAACAAGAGCAAAACCATATTAACAACCATTTTTTGTAGAGTCTAAACCAACTACAAAAGAACATTTGAGTTCGAGCAAGTTCAAGACATAAGGAAATAGGAAGATTTGATGCAAGAGGGGAGAATTACAAAGTATCCAAGAATTCAAGGAGTATTAACAGAACTCATACACCACGTCATTCACCTATTTATTCAACAAGGAAGGCACATTCATTTCAAGAATCATAGTGTATCCCAAAAATATCTCATGTTAGGCATCAAAGGAGGAGGCATGAATCATACCACTTGCAAGGAGAACTCAGGAAGATCAAGCCACCAAAATTTAATGGATAAAATAAGAAGGGAGAAGAGGTTGAAGCTTGGTTGATTGAAATTAGAAAGTATTTCCAGTTACATAACTATTCCTCCAACTTGGAAGCTATAGTTTCCATATACCATTTGCAAGGAAAGGTGATGCAAGAACATCTTTCATAGTAAACTCTGTAATTGAACTTTAATAGAAGGTATTGGGAATTTATGAGAGGAAGTTGGTTTCCTCATTGCTACAAAATATTGTAATTTGTTTATTTTCCTAAGTTGTCATAGTTCTGGAATAGTTCCAAGTGTGTTTATGATAAGAAAGTGTTTTTCCAAGTAATGTAATAGAGTGGTCTATTTTAGATAGGAAGTTGAAGGAGTTATAAAATATAGGGTGAGCTAGAAGATTTCTTGGATTCAATCCTATTCAAGGAAACAAACAAGTTTTTATTGAGCAAATTAAAGGTTTATGTTTAGATTTGAGGAGACAATCCAATCTTTGTGATTGGAATTGATATTTTATTTTGTTTATATAAATAAAACCCCTATGTGTGAAAATGAAACAATGGGAGAAGTGTGAACAAAAGAATATTAATGAAAACTTGTTTTCATGTTCCGACACTACAAGGAGAAAACCTTCTAGCAGATGTTTTTGCAGAGGTTTTTAGCGTTACAAAATTTGGAAAAATTTTCAAAAGAACCTTCGCTACATCCTCCTCTATTGGATACAGAGGTTTTAATGGATGCTCCATATAACTAAAAGAATTTGGGTGGACAGAGGTTGTAGTGGAGATTTTTATTTCAGTGTTGTTCTTGTCAAAAAACATCGGTGCGGTATGTATGTTACTATAGTAAAACTCATTGGTACATTAATATAATAAAAACACCCTGGATCTTAATATAATAAAAAACACCCTGGTGCGTTTATAACTATTGTGCATCGGTTCCACCTTTTCCATCGTATGCAGAGCACCCATGCTCTTATAATTACTATGCATTAGTTCCACGTTGTTTTCATATGACACACCAGTGTGCTTTATGATTTATCTTCCCCGATGAAATTAAGTTATAGTTATCCCTGGTGCGATCATGTTATCTCGAGAGCTAGTGCATTTAATATACATGCACCCTCGTGGTTTTGTAATTAGTACGTACTGATATGTCGACACCATTATTTTTAGTATGCACCAATGTGTATACTATAGTAAAGGAACCGATGTGTAAATAATATTTAGAATCTCAATGCGTATAATAAACACAACTCATCAGTACGAAAAAATATTTTTAGTGGCTCAGTTTATATTTCAAACTTGAGCAACGTGCAATTTTGAAATGACAAATATCATTGTACATTATATCATTTACGGAACGATGTGTTTCTCAATAGTACGTACCAGTACATTATTATAATTAATATGTACTAGTACATATGACTCCTAAAAATTAAACAATATCTATATTATGGCACACTCTATCTAGTGAGTTCAAAAGAATACAATGCACTGATATGTATATATTTTAATTAATCATTTTTTACAAATTTTCAATTAAATATTTCAAAATCAAATATTTTTTTTTATAATAATATTGTTTTATATTTATGTTATTGCATTTCAATATAATGATTTCATTAATGCGTTGTCCAACCAATTAAACCTCTGTTATCTGTAACAATGTAAATCATCTACAAATTAATTATTTAGGAACGCAACATTTTACAACATTCGACAATGCAATGAAATAAGAAACCCATTTTATTATATATGAATAAAAGACTCATTTTCATACAAAAAGAGCCAACGTAAAGGTCCAATACAAAAATCAAATTGCAACCAATTTGTAATTGTTACACTTATTGGTAACATGTCCTCCTGTAATTGAGACAATATGTCGAGTACATTAAACAAAATCCCTGATTTTCATAGACAAATATTCCAAATGATACAACTTATAGTAACATTCAATTATATTGATTGTCATTCATCAGTTGAACTATTGACATTGCTTGAGTTGTGTGCATGCCTCATTTATTCGTCATTTGTAGGTGATATTGTACTTTGGTTTGTAACATAATATTTTCTTGATCGGCTTGTTTTTTATGTTCTACCCCTTCATATTCCATCTACAAACATAGAAATAAATTGTATATATATATATATATATATATATATTAGAATATACATGATTGTGTAAATAAAAAAACATACCTTAGCACCAAGTCTTTCATAAACAATACACATTCTTTCAAATCCATGCTTCATGAATTCTCTCAAAATCTCCTTTGATGTCTGCATTCCATACTTTGTTTCATGCATGTTTAATATTCCATGACAAAGCACAGTCGATATAATCAATATATGTTTTTCTTGTTTTTTCATTAATTATAAAACAAAGGAATTTAAACAACATAGCTACTTATAAATTGTTCAATTAAACTTTCATGGGTTAGCTCCTCTTTGTATGTTAGCACCTAGTAGAAGACATCCATGGACAAGTGTAAATTAATTGTTTAAATATAAATATCACAATAAACATGAAATCTTAACAAATGATGAAAATGTAAATGCTCGCAAAGTTTGTGATCAACCCTTTTATTCATCGTCATCCTGTCTTATATGATGAATGGATTCTATTTTTTTTTCTTTTCTGCAACAAAACAATTGAAAATAAGTATTTCACGCAATTCTTAAATTCGATATATATAAAAGAATAAATAAATGATTACATACCTATGACGCAAAATGTAGTTGGGATGACTCCTTTTGCGACGAAATTGTGTTCATTTATTTTAACATCTTTTTCTACACTGTTTTGGACATCCCTACCAACATTTTTTGGTTTTCTCTCTGTTTGTCCCTTGGAATTTTCAAAATCTCCCTGGAAAAAAAAAAGATATTAAAATTATTGTTTTTTTTTTTTTTTAAATAAGAGTCTGGTGCATATATTAAGATAATTCGAACTGGCGTGTCAACAATATTTATACACACAAGTGTATCACACATACATATACACATTGATACAGTATAACAATGTCGTTACGAAATTGAAAATGTTTTACATTTTTTTGTATTTAGTCAGTGCTTTATGAATTACTAAAAGCACAACTTTCTAAGAACTATTTATTACGCATTGTCGAGCAATAAAAAAATTTAAGAAATGGCAATTTTCATATAAAACAATATGTTTTCCATTTTAAACTCAATGGTGCGCTTTCGAAACAATGTGCCCCAGTGTGTATTTAAGTAAAATGTGAACCGCCGACCATGAAAAGAATTTTTTAATAATATTTTGAATTGAAATAAAGCGATGTTGTTTACAAACAAATACGCTGTGATGTGGTTACTATGTACAAAGCGCATTGGTCATCAAAAAGACATTAAAAAAAAAATGACAGTGACGGGACAGTTTGGGATCCAATGCAATTAGTGGTTTCATTGCAACAGATAGGAAACACCCATATATAAATAACCAAACCCTGTAAAGAAATTGTTCTTAAAAAAATTATTCTTGTGAAAAATAGAAGGAGAAATCAAAAGAACAATTAAGAAATTAGGGCTTCCAATATTGAAGGTAACTATGAAACTTTTTTATTTGTTTGTGAAAGTATTGAAAATTGTTTGAAACAAATACGAGAATGATCAAGATGATTAATAAAATGAAATCATATACCTGAAATTTCTCCTCTGTAGATTTCTATGTGATCTACAGTTCCCCCCCCCCCTCGAATTTGTCTCTTAAAAAAAAATTCACCCACTCAGAAATATTTGTTGATAAATATCTGTTGCACAAATATCCTCTTTAAAATTTGGAAAACAATAAAACAATTAATAGGGTTTTCCTTTATAAAACCAAAAAATCAAATTCTCACTCATCTTTTCATTGTGTATTTCGGTGCATTGATGATAAATGTGCACGATGTTTTTGTTTTCAAAAGTTACATTTTTGGTGCGCTATGTCATGTGTAGCACACTGGTGCAGTATGCATAATGCATTGATTTATTTCCGTAATAAATTTCAAAGTATCGATATTAAGCTTGTATTATTTTTATATCTTGCTTCAGTCGGTGCGCTATACAGTTTGAAATGAACCAGTGTGAAGTGTAATTAATAATGTATCGGGGTGGTGTGTAAGTAATAACACACCATAAGACAGTTAAATTTGCACAATGCAAATGAAAACATCCATATTTAAACTTTTTGGAGGTTTTTCTTTGCGGAGGCAATAGTGGAGGTCAGGCTTTGGTGCTTATCTCAATTAAATGCATCAGTGTGTTTTGTTTATAAATACACATTGATGTGTGTTTAAATGATAAAGCGCATTGGTGTGGGAGAGAGACTGAGAAAGAGGGAATGGGATATAGTGAGTGAGAGAGGGGGGGGGTTATAGGGAGAGAAGGGGAGGGAGAGACGGAGAGAGCCAACAAGAGCAAGAGAGAGGTAGAGAGAGACATGAGGGGTAGAGGGAGAGGGAGGTAGAGAAAGGTAAATAGAGAGAGAGGGGATGAGCATAAAATTCACATTTTCTATGTCTGAGGAGGATATTTTCAAGGATCGAGTAACTATTTCAAATTTTGTAAAGCCATATTGAGATTTCTTATATAACTGGGAAAAAAAAACAATAATATTGTAGAAAAAAAAGATTATTTTTTAAGTGTGCTATCAAGTTATAAAAGTTATTCAAAGTTAGTTTTGAAGTTAGATTGTTCTATGTTACCCAAGATGGCAGTTTTGGCTCAAATAAAGAAAAAAAATATATAATATCAAATGGTCAATTCTTCATATTCCAGCATCGCCTCATTCCATATATTTGGAATTCCTTCAAGTTCTCTCATGTCAATTGCAATACGTCTAGATTTTATTGATAATTCATTTATCTCATTGAATTTATATAGGGTAAAATCATGAATCTAGGTGTCTATTTTCCTTATTTTTTGAGAAAAAAAATATTTTTCAAAAGTTTTTCAACTTCCGGTAAACAAAAGTATTTTTTTTATTTATAATTTCTCTTTACAATAAAAACAAAACTTGTCATAAATTTTGTTAGTTTTTTATTAATTATTTTTTTATTTTTTTTATTAACATTTGATATTTCAATTTTGTGATTGTTTGACATTATGTTCCTTGAAAATGAAGGCAATGATAATGAGTTATGTTTATCAACATCAATTTACTCATTATTAAACTTGTTTTTATGAAAAAACAAATATGTTGCTACAATCTAAACAAACTCTATTAAAATATGACTATAGTTTTGAAGGGAACAGATGAATATTATAATTACTACATTTTTTTGAATTTGACCAATCTGAAAAAGTTGCATATTTTAAGCATGTTTAGTTCAACACGATGTATCTGCCATAATTTTTATTTAAAATTAGAAATATAAAAATACTCTTTTTAAGAGGACAATGAAAGTTTCTATAATATAAATTTTCAATAATTTTCAACTATGTATTATTACAGATATTGATTTTTCATTTTACTGAATCATTATGTGATCTAAAAATAATATGTAGACATGCTTTTATAAAATTAACTAAATTTACTAAAAAAACAATTAAATTGAATACAAATTGTATCAAATGAAAGTAGATTCAATTATGAAAATGTTGGTACTAGTTCTAAAACTAAACTCGCAATATTTGAAGGTGTCTTCTCCTTCCCAAGTTGGAGTAATAATCCGGGTGGATATTCGTGGCCACCCACCTATTCCATATTCCAACTGGCTCATCTTGACAGTTTTCAGTTCAGCACGTTTCTCTGTAACGGGGACATTTCTTTGTATTTATGAGTTATGCACTTACGATACTTTCCTAAATCCATACACAACATCCAGGTGGATATTGGTGGCCTCCCACCTATTCCAACTAGCTTGTTTTGGAAGTTTTCTTGTCAGAACATTTTTCCGCACTTCCAGGGCCATTTTGGGGCTCTAAATAGTGTTTTCTTGGCTTTCCACAGTCAAACTGTAGACACAATCCAATTTTTATGGCATAATGCTTAGTTCTCAAAAATACCTTTCCAATGGGCTATCACATGCCTAAAATGGATATCGTATGCAAAAGTTACGACCCCGGGAAGTTAATGTACTAACTTACCCCAACGGGGCCCACATGACTTTTGGCGCTTCATCTCCTAGGGTTAGGTTTTTGGATGTCTAGGTTTTTCCATTCATGTTTATCATAAAAAAGGCCTTCATAACCTCATTGTAATCATGTTCTTGCGAATGACTGTAGTTGTCACATCTCTTCTTAGAGATAAAGTTGCCACCATTCTAGTGAATCTTGCACTATGTATTTTTATATTCTTTGTACATTTCTTCCATTAATAGAAATCATGTATTGATGTATTTCTTTGTTTTTGGCAATTTTTATGCGTATTTCATTGTAACATATTTTCTTTCATTCTTTATGTGGTATCAGAGCAGGCTGCTCTTGATCGTTTTTCAATGCATGTCCCCGCCGAGGTCTGAGTATAGCAAGTTGGGTCTTGATCTTGTCTCTATTAAGGAAAATTTCTCTTGCACGCCCAAGAAACTCTCTATGGTGGTAGAAAAGAAAAACGGTGGAGTAGAAGATTATATTAACATGTTGCTTCAATAAGCTCTCGAGCAACAGAGGGATGAAATGATGGAGAATTTTTCCCACATCCTTCAACGTCTGTCGATAGCAACAGGTGCATATTCATCAAGAGACCACTTTGGAGGAACCTCTCCATTAAAGGTACAAGATAATTTTGATATTCTCATATTTGAAGGTTGGATAGACGCAGATGATTTAGAAAAATGGTTGAATCTTCTAGAAGGTTATTTCTTCGTTCACAATTTTTCCGACAGGGAAAATATCACCTTCTCACTCCTCAAGGCTCTTCCCCATGTCAAGCATTGGTGGGAAACTTACTGGGAGAAAAGTTCCACATAAGAATCTAGAATATATGGGGCTAAGCCCACTTGTCATTTTTTTGTGGATGCGCTCAAGGAACAATACTACCATGTTGATAACTATGAAGACCAGTACATGAGATGGACCACATTGTGGCAAGAGAAGAGCCAAACAGTGTCGAAGTTCACAAATACTTTCCATACCTTTCACACGAAGTTGGGTATCAAAGAGTCTGAGCGGAATATCGTTCTGAAATACCGTGGGGCTCTGCATAGGTACATCCAAACCAAAATGGATTTCTTAAACATCTCATCACTGGGAGTTGCCTATTGATATGTTGTCAAAATCAAGAAAAAATTTAGGAACCAGAACAAATGGGAGTTTGGGTGTTCAAATCCACAACAACCAAAGCATGGTAAAGACGGACCTAACCAACATCCTTCCTACAACGAGTCCAAGACAGAAGAAAATAAGGGTAAAGGAAATATGAAGAATGACACTGGGAAGTGGTGTGACTTCCACAAAATCCCCTAGAATAACACTGATGAATTTCATTTGAAACAGTCATTGGTGGTTGACGTCAAAGACAAGGAACCAAACCCTTATCCAGAATCTGATCCAGAAAATATTAAAAACAAACAGATCATCGACACATACCCTACTGCTACTGTCGTGACTACAAAAATTCAACCAAAAGAACTAGTAGATCATGAAGAGGGGGAGCACCTCTTCCATTCACAGATGTGGGTGAAGGGGACCCCATTGCATTTCATTGTTGATAGCGATAGCCAAAAGAAACTCATCTCATCTAAGGTTGTCAAAAAATTGGCGTTTTCGACAACACCACACCCGCATCCATATAACATTGGGTGGCTTCATCAGGGACGAGAACTTTGTGTTAGCCAGCAGTGTTGCATGTCCTATGGCATCCATCCCTTGAAGGATGAGGTAGTGTGTGATGTTTCCCCTCTTGATGTCTGTGATGTTTTTTGGGGCCAACTGTATATGTGGAAATGCCATGTTCTTTATGAGTCTCGACCTCGTAGTGTCATTATTACTCTGGGGGGTAAGATCTACAGAATACCAGAGGTAGTTTTGATTATTGTTTCACCAAAACAGTGTCACAAGGTAATCTCTCATACTACAAAATTCATCTTCTTCACAGTTCATTCAAAGGATGCACAGAAGGCCACTACAACCATTACATCCTCAGCACCTTCTATCCAGCAGAAGAAGATTCCAAAAGAGAAAGCAGATATTTTTTCTTCACCTACAATGGTGCTTACACAATGCCACGTCAAGATGAGAGACAACATATTGGTAGAACAAATTCAACCCCACCAGCAATAGGTTCGTGACAATATTCCACAAACCAAGTAGGGCAACTTCTCCAACAAGGCATGCACCTCACCAAGATTCAGATTAAGAAAATGCTTCCCCCTCTTCCCCAAGCACTCAACGCAATGGATACCATTGTTTCCTAAGGGGGGAGGATCAATCCAAGTCGATATTGGTGGCCACCCACCTGTTCCATATTCCAACTGGCTCATCTTGACAATTTTCAGTTCAGTACGTTTCTCTATAATGGGGACATTTCTTTGTAATTGTGGGTTTTGCACTTACGGGGTTGTCATGAATCCCTACACATCATCCAAATGGATATTGGTGGCCTCCCACCTATTCCAACTGGCTTATTTTGGAATTTTTCATGTCAGTACATCTTTTTGTACTTCCAGGGTTGTTTTGGGGCTCTAAACAATGTTTTCTTGGCTTGTCACAATCAAACTGGACAAAGTCAAATTTTGACGGCATAATGCATAGTTCTCAAAAATACTTTTTCAATGGGCTATCACGTACCTAAAATGGAGATTGTATGCAAAAGTTACAACACGAGAAGTTAATGTACTAGCTTACCCCAACGAGGCCCAAATGACTTTTGTGGCTTCATCTCCTAGGGTTAGGTTTTTGGATGTTTAGGGTTTTGGCATTCATGTTTATCATAAAAAAGGGCCTTCAGAGCCTCATTGTAATCATCTTCTTTTGAATGAGCGCAGCCATCACATCTCTTCTCAGAGATAAAGATGCCACCATTCTAATGAGTCTTGCACTATGTATTTTTACAGTCTCTGTACATTTCTTTCATTAATAGAAATCATGTGTTGATGTATTTCTTTGTTTCTGGCAATTTTTATGTGTATTTCATTGTAATATCTTTGCTTTCATTTCATTCCAAAAATAATCTAGATCAAGTAAGCTTAAGTGAACACATACTTTTCTAAAACGCTCCATAGTTACAGGTTTTCGACCAAACTATTAGTTCGGTCGAAGGTTAGTTTTAACTTTTCAGCTGAAAAACACTAAATTTTGGTTGAAAAACACTAACTTTCGACTAAAAAGTGGAAATTAGAAACATTTGTCGGGCAGAAAAAATAGAGGGACATGACATTTCCGCATGAAAACATATAAATTATTTCAACCAAAATCGTATTATCACATTTATGCACACACTCATTCTGCATTTTCTCTATTTTGGATTTCTTGGGCAACATTTTCGCTATTTTTCACTTTTTGGAGCAACATTTTCATTATTTTTCACTTTTTGGGGCACTATTTTCTAAATTGAAGATTTTCTTCAACAATTTTGTTGTAAGTGGAGGTTTTCATAAGAAATTTCTTCCTATACCAAAGAGATTTTTTTTGAAAGTAAATATTCTTAAACAATTCCTTTCAAAGTCTATATTTTTTTAGAACAAATTTTGTCATAAGGAGGTTTTTCTCGAGCAAATGTTTTCAAAATCGATTTTTTAAAACTTTTGTTTAACATCATTTTTTTAACCAAAATTTCTTTTAGAGCAATTTGGTTTATTGAGCAATTTTTTTCAAGTTATTTAAGATATTATTTTTTTAAAACCTTTACATAATGAATAACCATGGGCAACAAAAGGAACTAGAAGAGAAAATATGATTGCACTTGGGATGATACTCATCATACAAAACAAGCAAAAGAGTAGTATAGAAGAAAGAAACAACAATGTGCAAATATTGAAGGAACATGTGATGATAATGTAATTAGATATTTGCATCTAGATGTTCAAAAAGAAGAAATTGAACCAGGTATGCATACATATTATAGATAATATTTGGAATTCAAAAAAATATTTTCTAATATAATCAACTGTATGTTGGAATTTAAATTTTGCAAAAAAAAAATAAATAGATTTGCCTCATAACATTGATGAAGTCATTGAAGTGGAAAATGAAGCAGAATTCCACCCACCTACAGATATGTATGTTGTGTGTGTGTATGTGTGTTTATATATATAATATGAGATTTCAACACTTCAGATTTTAATTAATTTATGATTGCTTGTTTAGTTTTTTAATAAATCTAATTTAAATTTGTATATATTTTATACAATATTTATTTGAATTTTTTATGGTTACAACTTTATTTAATTTTTTCATGCATGTGATATCAACATTGATGATGAAATGTTAGAAAATGTTGATAGTGAAAAATTTGGGGACAAAAAACCTGGCCATGTTATATGATATCGTGTTGAAACTATTTATGATAAAATTTTCAAAAATGAATCAATAGCAACACAAGCTCAAATTTTGAGAGGTTTCATAAGTTCAAAAAATTTAAAAGAAGCTACAATATTATTGGGTATTCAAAAAACGAAAAAAAAAAAATAGAAAGGTAAAACAAAGTGTCATTGAAAATATAATCGATGCATTATAATCTTTTGGAACGTCTAAAAAAAAATATTTCAGTGTTGCACGTAGAGTAATATAAACAACAGTTGTTTTATCTAGCAATGTAAAAGATAGTTTGACACAATATATGGAAAAAGTGATGGGAACCTCAAGAAAAACATTGTACAAACATAGAAAATACTTATTGCAAATAGATGCATATGATGAACTTGCTAGTTGGACAATTATTTATAAAGAACCTTACAAAGATAGACTTGCATAAAATGATAAAACTATGGCCCATAAATATTGGTTGGAAAATTCTCATGTTTCATAAAATGTAAGGGATGTGTTGTGACGAAGAATAGCACGAAGTCAATATGAAGAGCATCCAAAACATATATTGGAAATGACACAAATAGAATTGTTCAATAAGTTCAAAGAGAAGTATAGTCAAATTAAAATGTCCATCAATACATTTTTTCAACAAAAACCATGGTATGTTAAACCCATCACTATTCATGACACTTGTTGTTGTCATTATCAAGTGAAATTTGAGTTATATTACGATACTTTTCTTGATTTTGGTAAAATGTTTTGGGAAATTTCACCTCCTTCCATAATTTGTGCCTTTATATCCCAAATTCTATGTGAAAGAGTAGGTGATGAAATATTTTACCAAAAACAATGTGTTGGTGGAAAGAAATGTGATCACTATGGAAATCTAGCCTTATTTCACTCTAAGTATCATATTAATATGAATGATCAATCATTGTCCAATATAACGGTGAATTGGAAGATATATGAATATATCAATGTTATTGCTCCAAATTCTTCAAATGTTGTTTCCAAAAGGATTAATTTGCAAGAGGATGATATATTTGTGATAGATTTTTTTAAGAAGTTTGAAAATGAAATTTATAAATACACCAAAAATTTGCATAGATCTTGATGGCAAGGCCTACAATTCAAACAATCCCGTGAAGTTTTTCCACCTGGGACGATTTTTTTAGTAGTTGAATTTGTAGAGAATTATACATTCACTGCAAAAAAGAGAAATACGGAGTGAATATTATCATTTTTATCAAGTCTCTATACGTATCCACATTCTATATAGACATACTCAACAGAGTGTTGATAACATAGAAAACACCAATGAGAATTAGCATGTCATTAAAGAATATCAATTTTATATAAGTGATGATCTTACAAACGATACTCATTATGTACAACATTGTTTTGATAAACAATATGATTCCTTGAAATCCCTTGGGATCGAATACGATCAACATTAGATATGGTCAGATGGATGTATAGGTAAATTCAAATATTTACGATCATTCTATTGGTTGTGTCGCCTTCATAAGAAATCAAACATTAAACATTGTTGGAATTTCTTTGAGACTGGTCATGGGAAAGGAGAGCATGACGATGTAGGGGCATGTGTAAAACGAATGCTTCAAAGGTATTAGATGAACCATTATGTCAATCGATTTATATCTGCAAATCAATTTCTTCAATGGTGCCAAGAAGCTCTAATCCATGAACATAATCTGTCAAGGGATGTGCGCAGGTGTGTGTATATATGGTGTACATGTATGAAAGTTCAATATCAACAATTTTTCAAGTTAACATATATATATATATATATATATATATATATATATATATATATATATATATATATATATATATATATATATATATATATATATATATATATATATATATATATATATATATATATATATTGACATCCATTTACTTTTAATAAATTATTCTTGAACCATGTAGGTGTTTTTGGCATATTGGAATCCAATATGTAAATAGATCGATCCCATATGAATCTAGTACAATACATGGGACTCAAAAATTGCATTCAATTAAAACAAAAGCCTACGAAAATGTGTATTTGTTTGATAAAAGGAATGCACCTTGCTTTTGTTCAATTTTCATAGAGGACACATAATCCGATGAGATTTGTGAAAATGAAATTGGAAAATACGTTAAATTTTGGAATCATTCAAAAATTAATACAAATGGGGAAAATGCCACTTGCAAGATCGGAGAAGATGGAATCAAATGACACTTTTGCATACAAATTCGTACATTTTGACCTGTGTAATACCCCATCCACTTTTCAAAGAGAAATTATCAACATCTTTTAAGAACTCATCCATGATAAAGTTGAGATATATATGGATGACTTTACCCCTTATGGAAATTCATTTGATAAAGCCTTGGAAAATATAGATAAGGTTCTCCAAACATGTATAGAAATGAATCTATTCCTTAGCAATAAAAATTGCAATATGATGATGAATGAAGGGATTGTTTAAGGACATCACCTTTCCTCCAGAGGCATAGAAGTAGACAAAGAAAATATTAAAATCATCATCTTACTCCATACCCCTCTAAAACCAAAAGATGTAAGAAGATTTCTTAGACATGTGGGATATTACAGGAGGTTTATTAATAATTTTAGTAAAATAGCTTCTCCCAAGTTTACCTTATTGTCCAAATATGTAAATTATTGTTGGACTTTGAACTACCAACAAGTTTTTGAGGAAATAAAAGAAAAATTTACATATGCTCTTGCATTACAAGGTCCCAATTGGGGTCTCCCATTCCACATTCACACTGATGCATCAAACACGTTTGTAGGATCATTCTTAGGATAGGATGAAGAAAATAAACCTTATGTGATTTACTTCATAAGTAAGAATTTAGTTGGTGCAGAACTAAATTATATCGTTACATAAAAGGAACTCTTAGCAGTGGTTCATGCTCTCAATAAATTCAGACATTATGTTACAAGGTGTAAAGTTTTCATACATACAGATCATATTTCCATTAGATACTTGATGAATAAACCTGACATTAATGGTAGGATGATTAGATGGTTTTTTTTATTACAACAATTTGATCTAACTATTCTTGATAAGCCTGGAAAATAGAATGTAGTTGCATATTTCTTGTCCAAATTGGCCATTCCTACTAAAGAAAGTATGGTTAATGACCAATTTTCAGATGAGCACCTATTTTCCATATCAAAACAAACCCCTTGGTTTGATGATATAGAAAATTACCTTACAACAACAAAGTTTCCTCAACATTTCTCCTACAAGGAGAGATGCAAGATTGTCTTTAAAAGTTCAGCGTATACTTGGGTTGCAGGATATTTGTTCAAACTATGTCTAGATCATATTTTGAGGAGATGCGTCAAATAATATGAGTTTCATGATATCATGCATTATTTTCATGATGAACCATGTGGAGGTCATTATGCAACCAAGAGGACAACTTATAATATCTTACAAGATAGATATTATTGGCCAACCCTACATAGAGATGCTCAACAATACACTTCACATTATGGTGAATGTCAAAGAATGGGGAAACCAACAAGGAGAAATGAAATTCCTTACAGCCCCAATTATCATTAGAACCATTTAACAAATGGGGCATGGACTTCATAGGCCCAATTGATCCTCCATTAGTTCATAAGAAGCACATTTTTGTATGCATAGACTACCTGACAAAATGGCTTGAAGTAAAAGCCATGAAGGATGCCACGGAATCAAATGTAGGAGCATTCCTCCAAGAATGCATATTTTCAAGGTTTGGTTATCCAAGGGATATAGTCACAGATCAAGGCCCTCAATTTACACCAAAACTCGTTGAATAAATCATGAAGGAACATAACATCTGCCACAAGAAGTCAACACCCTACCATCCTCAAGAAAATGGGCAAGTTGAGGCCACAAACTGAGAGCTAGAAAACATCCTCACCAAAATAGTGAGTATGAACAAGAAAGATTGTTCAAAGAAGCTCACAGAAGAAGCATGGGAATACAACATCACATGGAAAACTACCACATGGCTTACTCCTTTTGAATTAGTTTATGGTAAGAAATCCATGCTTCCTATTAAATTTGAATATCATGCATTAAGAACAACAGTTGAATTAGGCATGAATTTGTAGTCAGCACAAAAAGAAATATTGATCCAACTAAATACATTAGATGAGTACATGATGCAATCCCTCTTCAACACTGAAGTGGTGCAGCAACAAAGAAAGGACTAGCATGACAAGAATATCAAGTACATAAAGATCAAAGAAGGGGATTTGGATTTTTTTATATGACTCAAGGTCTAATATTTCGAAGTAAAGTTGATGGCAAGGTGGCTACAACCCTACATCATTGAAAAGTGTTATAATAATGGTTTAGTTAAGATAAGAACCATTGATGAAGAAGGAATAACACTACTAGTGAATGGATTAAGACTAAAGACTTACAATAAGCCCCTAACAAAATAATAATTCACACCAACATTGAAGAAACAAAGTATCGATGTGATTGATAGCATAAATTCTCTAAATCCATCCCAATAAAGAGATACGRAGATTTAAAAAAAAAAAGAATAAAAAAATCATGGATGAAAACCTTCCAAAGGCATCTAGGACAGATCTAAGGGAGAAAACCTCCAATGGAGGCAGTCTCAGGTATGAAAATTAAATGAATATCCTCATCAGGAAAACTTCTCAKAATATTGATGAGTAAATGCATTAGTGAAAATCAGTGATGGCACTTTTGCCTTGAGAAAAGAGAAGAAAAAAAAATGTACTAATATTTGTTTTTGCARGTACCATGAACTTCATTAAAGCATCCATATGCGCATGAATAAAATCAACAATCAACAAGGACATTAATAATTCACAAAAAAAATTCACCATTCATAAATAGCATTTTCCATCATCTCCATATGATCATCCATATTTTTCATTTTGTTGTCATACATACCACTTTCCATACCCAACATGTTTGTTTTACCCTTCATTTCAATAAAAAAAAAAGTCTCCAAGGTTATTCTATAGGATCAACCTACAACATTCTACATGATCAACCTAACAAGACAATTTCTACAAATAATGGAAGACAATCAGAGTCAAAACCAGCATCAACAATTCAATGATAAATATCAAAACTATAATCACCTTCTCCAACAATTTTACATCATCGGGATAGAAAAAAATCAACTTATACAGGATACTTTGTATCCTGTAGAAAATATTTAGTAGGGAAGAAACAGATCTATAGGATGCTTTGTATCTTGTAGAGCGATTAAATACCACGTTGTTCCAACACATTGAAAATATCATTTCGAGGAAGACATCAACAGAATATAAGGACATCACCAATGAAACAATTCATCATTTTCCATTACTCTAGGCACATGCAAGAAGAAAAATTAATGTGCATGCAAAGGTAAATAAGGTAAAACAACTATCTATCCTCTCAAGTGTTTCATTAGACCTTCATACAACTTACCTATGCTTATTTTATATAGTCTAAAGTATTTATAAAGTCAATGAGGTGATGAAAACGAGGTCGTTTACATATTTTCAACTGGGGGTGGCATATTTTGTCCCAAGATCTGAATTAGAATATGGAGATCAAGTGGTTTAAGTGGAGGTTTATTTCTTTGAGTTAGAATAGACACAAATTAAGGAATTATGAATACACAAGTCGAATGTAGTTGTATTGTTACACGAATTAAGGAATTATGAATACACAAGTGGATTGTTGTTGTATTGTTGTGAAAATACAACAATATTGTCCAATATTTGAGGGTATAACTCAGAGGTAGAAAAATTGGAGCACCATTTCGAATTTGAAGAAGAGTGGCTCTAGTCGAGTGAAATCAAGAATCTTAGCTCGCAGGAAAAAAGGGCAAGAAAAACAATTGGCCAGAGGATCCAAGGATGTTGCAAGAGAAGAATTTCTACATACTATAGGTAGCCATGAAACCCTATACGAAGAAATATTCCTTCAATCTTGAACATTTATTGCATTCATTTCATTTTTCATGTGTTTTTGACCTATGGTCATTCCTGGAAATTTTTATGGTCATTAAACAGCAAGTAAGTCGCACCTTGTAGAACCCTATTTTTTCCACAAGTTATAGTCTTGTATACTTTGTCCTAAGACGTGAACCAAATTTCCATGTGTTGAGTTCCCTCCAAATGATAATATTACGAACCTATGGTTGAACCCTCCCGACACTAGAATTCTTCATGAGTCTTCAAAAACGCACCTTGTATAAATTTCAATTTGCACAGTTCCTGTAGAACTTTGTTTCTACAAGATCTCTTTCTATAGGAACAACTGCAAAAAATCATAGGTCAACTAGGAATTTGTGAGATAAAACCCCTCATCTTTCCCTTTATCTTCAAGAAAAACCTTTTGTTGAATTCCTTAACCACCAATTTACCTAAAAACCATCTCAACTTATCATCCTCTCAAAGGAGTACGTCAACTTGAATATTCTATAGAAAACCTTCAACCAACCTTCATCTCCACTCATCATCCTAACAAACAATTATGGGAGTGGGATTTAAGAGAAGGGAACCAACAGAGCCTTCCAGGGTTTATGACAACCCTGATATAGTGGAAATTTTTCAAAAAAGTGAGTGGTTGGGTTACTTTGAGAGACTAAGGGGGTTTGATGATGAGGTGTCCATGGAGTTTGCTGAGAATTTCTAGAACATACAAGATCAGGAATATGTGACCACAATCAGAGGGTTAATCATTAGGATCATTGAAGCCTCCATCAGCAAAGCTTTTATTTTACCTTTGGGAATCCCTTGGGACAAAGAAGAAAGGAAGCAAGCCATTAATGCCAAGAAGGCATTCTTCCTCCATAATGAGAAACATGATGAGGATAAAAATGGCATAAAAATGGAAAGCCTCCCTCACCCATGGCAGGAGGTATCATACCACATCATCAAATACATTACTTGTGAGGGTAGAATGAGTGTGGTATATGCCTACCATTTCATATGGTTGCATCAGCTTAGGCATCTTCCAAATCATGAACCACACCTAAATATGAGTATCCCCTATTTTCTTCTGCAGTAACTAAAGGAGATGAGCCTAAAAGTAAAAAGAGGGAAACAATAATTCTTAACACATCATGGCCTCATCAAGTTGATAGTCTCATATGCTCTTAGCAGCTTGAAACATAGACTTTTGTGGGAATATTTCATCAACATGGACAGAAAATATTTTCAAGAAGTGAAAGAAGCCATGAGTGAGGAAGAAATAAACAAGGGAGAGGAACCCAAGAGATTCACCAAGCCCAAGAAATAAAAACATCAAAAAGAGGTGGGGGGAAAAAAAGATAGATGAAGAATATAGAGATGTGGTTGGTGTATTAACTTCTTTAGGGACCCCTACAGTCAACCCTTTGAAAATCACTACTGTAGAGTGGGTGCAGCCCAAAAGGAAGAGGTCCAACTGAGTCAAGAAAAGTCAAAAAAAGAGGATCCCAATACCATCAACCCCACTCACTATCTCACCCCAAGTTGAGGAAGTTAAGGAATCTCCTGGTCCAAATGACAAAAATAAATAAAAGGAAAAGAGCCTCAATAGGAGATTGTAAGGAAATAGGAAATACCAATGGAAGGGACCTATAAAACAAAACTCTTGTGGAAAAACTTCTTTATGCAACCTTGTTGAAACTAGAGCAAGCCAAGGTTAATGCCATCAAGTGGAAAAGGGTGGCAGAAGATAATAGATGAAAGATTAAATAGGAGGTTTCTCAATAGTTGGAGAAGCAACTCCAACTTATGCAAGAAAATTTCTAAATCATGACTATGCAGAAAGTAGAATACATCTAAAAGATGAAAGTAAAAAACTAGAAACTTCAGTAGCAATTAAGTAAGGAAAGAAGAGATATGCATGAGAAGAGTGAAAAAGTGGAGATTATGGAAGAAACAATCAAAATAGTAGCTAAAGTATCTGAAGAAATGTTGGAATGCATGCCACCAGCCAGGATATACACATTGTTCCTAAAAGGACAGTGGAAAAAAAGTCAGATTAAACTTGATACCCCCAAAGATTTCATAAATGCATATCAAAGTTGTAATATGGAAGAAAAATCTAAGATTTGTGAATTCTACCTGCATAACCTTGTCTTACCAAACCCCTACAACTAGAATCCCAATCCATATATGGGGGATGTGCAATTGATGTCCTTTTCCTCTTAGCTGAGGCATGGGGAATTAAGGAAAAAAGAGATGAATAAGTATAAGGAAGAAGAACATCAAAATCCTTTGTGTATCAGGGTTGAGGTGGCCAAACCTGGAGATGTCATCAACAACCATCATAGTATCTCTTTGGATAGGGAGATAGCTCCCAGATGTGGGGCCAAGTTGAGGGAAACAATATCCCATCTTGATGACACACTGAGATTATTGGGAGAAGTAGCAGTAGAGGCTTGCCACATAAGGTGGCATTATTTTTCTCGTGGATTGAGAATCAAAGAGCCTCACTCTCCAAATACCTTGTAGCTTGTCCTCCTTAGAACACCATGGTATAAAGAAACTCTAAGGATAATGAAAACTAATTAGATTGGTTTAAGGATGATCCCTCCACTCATTTTCCATGTAGCTCTTATGGTTGACCTCAAACCAGAGAGGGAAGAAGCAAAATGGGACAGGATTGTGAGAAATAAGGGATACTGTGAGCAACAAGTTATCACCAAGTATATATCTTGGGATGTGAGAGAGGAATTCAACAAGTAGCAGCAGAAACAATAGGATAATGTTGATAGAAAATGAGGAAATGAACAGAAACATTATGTTGAGCAGCAACAAGGCATTGAGAAGCAACAAGATGATGGACAACAAAGGAATAGTGAACATTAGTTGGGTCCACATAAACAGAGGAAATAATGAAGACAGTGTGATAAACTTGATTGTACAAGGGTGTGAAAAAGCTCTACTGGGGGGTGATGATGAGCCCCCAATATTGTGCATTTTAGAGGCTCATATTTGACACTCTTTTCCACCTTAGATTGACTTAATATTTAATTTTTTACCATATTTAGTAGTCAGTCATGGGTATTTTGTATATTATTTAATGAATGTTTGATTGAAGTGGATTTTGTACATTTTTGCTATAATGTTTTTCAAAAGACATGTGTTCCACCAACCAGGTCGAGATTCAAAAATCAATGGCACCAACACCCTAGAATCAGGGGATTTTGTCTCCTCAAAGGAGCTGACAGCGAAATATTAAGGAAAATTGTCCATACCTACCTCCTAGTGTGCTCCTAGTTCATTTATGGCCAATTTTGATCAACAACAATTAGAGATATAGATATAAAGGGTTGAGACCCCTCATTCACTCAATCCTCTCCTTGATTTAGGAAGGTAGGTCGAACTTTCTAGTTATATATAGGCCTCTAAGTCTAGGAGAGATATGTATAGAGAATTTTGGAGAAGTATTGTGTCGAGATTTTGTGAAGACTTGTACTAAGAACTTAGAGGTTTCCTGCTCCTAATGAATTAACTGATATTTATGAAAAAAAGATGGTTCTACTTTCATTCTATTAAGGCTTCTTCTAGGTTCCTTGAGCTTCTTGGGTAGGGCCCATCCAAGAGGGCTCAAGGACCCTTTTTACTATTTTTTTAGTTTTCATGCATATTAGTTAGTGCTTAGATAGTGTTTCATTCTCTATTGAAGTTGGATTTAGTTTTTCATGATCAATTTTAGTTTCTATTAAGATTATGACTAACTGACCAGTTGCAGCAGCGTCATGTAGAAATGTTCAATAACCTTTTGGAGCACTCTTAGGAGCCTCCCAAGGCTAAGAACCCTAGATTCACTCCGTTTATTTATAGTCTAGCTTTGTCAACGCTTTTAAAGACTTGTAATACCTTTTTTAGACTTCAGTTTGCTTCATGTAGGAGTATCATGTAGAAATTGTAGAGTTCATGTAGAAATGCACAGTTCCTATAGGAATCTCCTATAGGCTTGTTTCAGCGTCAGATCTTGATTTAGATTAATCTTGTTTTTCATAAAAACTCAATAAACAATAAAAGGACATTTATATTAATATTAATCGGGGTTAGCTTGATTTATTCATGCATTAGTGTAACTTTACGTCCACTACAGTTTTTCTATCGTAGTTTAGATCTTTACTTCTATCACGGTTTTATGTCCTAATTCAGATTGGATTCATCTTTTTTCTTCAGTTTAACTTTCCTAATTTAGTACTCTTTAATGTAGTAGAATAAATCCTTTTCATGCAATCTATATTAGTAGAACTTTCAATTTGGTGTGTTTCCTTCAAGCAATTAGTTCATAGTTGTTTTTTGTCACTTGATTTTCCTGCATATTTTTAGCCTTTGATCAGTCTCAAACCTTTGCTACCGAAAATTGTATATTGCACATACAATGCATAGCACCTCTTAAGTTTGTACAAACCTCAAGTTGACAAATAAAGTAGGAAACCAAGGGTACAGTAAATCATTGTTGTTATTATTGGGACCATCACAGATAGTATGTGTACAGCGATTGACCAGTTATCAGAGTTCATGTATTTCCCAATGATTTATTCAAAGTATGGGGAAGCATGGGTGACATATCTATCTCGTGGTAATATATTTATAGTCCATGAGAATCCCAGAGTCATTTCCAATGATTGAGAGAGAAGGTTTCATAGCGCATGTTGGCAGGAGCTGCTCAGATTTGCAGGCACAGGTTTGACTCCCGGTGTTAGTTTTTACCCTCGGACGAATGTTCAAGCGGAGATGGTGAACCAATGCGTTGAGAAGTATCTACATGACTATATGAGTTCATGGATAGAGTGGTTACATTTAGGTGAGTATTGATACGAAACCAATCATGATATTTTTCATACCACCCAGGAACTATAGAGGAAGTATGCAGATAGGAACGGGGTGGGATATAGTTTTGAGATTGGAGACATGGTTTTCTTTAAAGTACAACTACATAGACCACTTCCATTGAGGAAAGGTGGTGCTGAGAGTATGAGGTTGTGCCTCTATGGTCCTTATAGGGTGACCCATAGATTTGGAGAGGTAGCCTATGAGATGGAGTTTCCATAGGGTAGCCAGATTCGCAGTTTTTTCCTTGTATCATGCCTCAAGAAGGCGTGGGGGCCACAGGTTACCACTTCCATTGAGTTACCGCCACTAGATGGGATGGGATGAATGATATTGAATCTCTATTAGGTTTTTGGAGTCGGAGAGAGGAGATTGAGGAGAAGAGTAGTCAAGGAATATCATGTCAGGTGGAGAGATTGGCCTGTAAGGGATGCCACGTGGGAGAGTGAGCCAATTTTGCAGCATCTTAGTTTGTGATTGCTTGAGGGAAATCAAGCTTGGGAAGGGAGGACTGTGATGTCCCTTTCCAAGTGATCACTCCAGAGGGATAGTGTAGTATCCTAGATGACTCATGTGGGCTATAGACAACAAAGAAAATGGGATCAATGTGGTTATTGGATGTCACTTAGGCCTAAAATGTCATATTTCTAAAAGCGACATTAGGAAAAAAAGGGAAAAAAGGTTATAAAGTGGCATTGTGACTAATAGTCAATTAAACTTAGAAAAGTCACTTTAATCTTTTAAGTTAAAAGGATGTAATGTCCCTGATCCAGACCCTTTGTAATTGTACATATAGGTCGATGAGTTGTTGGTACTAATTATTAATGTAATGAATATATAGGTTGGTGAGTCGATGACACCTGGTTTTGATGTTGCCCGCATCTGGGTAAGTGCGTGGAGAGGTTTTATCAAGACAGAGGCTGCATATGTCATGGTGTTGGGTGCACCTGGGTAAGTGCACACATTTCACCATGTTGTGCGCACTTGGGTAAGTTGACTTGGAAGTGCACAGAGTTGAGATATGTGTCTGTGTGTGTGTGTGTGTGTGTTTATATGTGTGTGTGTGTGTGTGTGTGTGTGTGTGTGTGTGTGTTGGGGCCGTAGAGCCTATGTGATTATGAAGCTGGTGAGTCAGGACGTAGATAGGCCAGTGTGAATATCCACATAAATATAATCATGTTTATCAATATAATATCACATCGATGCACGCAAAAAGACTCAAATGAAAAGAGATGGGAGGCCAACTCCATCGAAATAGGAAAAGTGGGGGGAATATTTTAATAATATTTCTAAAAAGTGTAATGTGGATATGTTTTTATCCTAAGTTCACGAGGGTAGAGAACAAGTCACCAAGTGGCTTAAATCTACTCCTGAAGGTGACAAGTGTCAAGTGGAAGGAATGCAATATATATTGTTGGACTTAGTGTATTATGGGTGATTATTGCATTATTCAGAGGGGGATTCAAGAGGAATTGATTTTTCAAGCTCTCGTGAGAAGAAGGGGGTTGGACTGTATGGAAAATCTGAGTATTACATTATCTGCACAAAGAAGCTTGTAAGGAGTTGAGGGGATATAATCAGAGTTACTATCGAGGAGATGGATTAAAAAACCATGAGCAGTCTCTCTGGTGAGATATTGGTTGTTTTGAAGTGGTTGTCAGACCCATGAGCATACTCTCTAGGTGAGAGTATTGTTGATAATTTTTACATGTTTTGTTGAGCATTAGTCACAAGGATCAAAGACTTCCTATCCAACCTATTGTTGGTAACCTTGGTAAGGGAAGTGGGGTAGCCAAAGGATTTTTAGGAAGAGAAGGGTCACACTTCCTTGGGTGTAATAGGTTAGTGGGGAATGAGGGATTGTAGGCTATTTGCAACAGTGGGCACCTTGGATTGAGAAATTATGTTGATAATCAAACCTTAGCTTGTCATTGGGAACCCTTTTTCCCTAGTGGAGTTTGAGCCCCAGCTTAGGGATGACCTTGTTAGCACTGAAAGTCACACTTTGACTGCAAAAGTGTAAGCTCAGCACCCATCAGAATGTAAAATATAACTTTGGTTTTGAATAGGTAGATCATCAAGATGGATAAAGAAAGAGAGAGGGAAGCAAACTGCAGATCAGTAGACTACACCAATGGGCAATGGAGTCACAAACATCCCACTCATCGAAGGCACAAAAGTTGCTTAATAGAAAACAATATTATATGCTGATAGGTGGAAGAAATGAAGAAGGAAAATACAAGATAGAATGTTTAGTAAATAGAGATCCTCTCAATTCAATGAATCAACAAATACTTGAATATAAACAATGACTAATGGGCAAAATACAACAGATCCTCTGCTGCTTAGGGATCCATAAATCATTGACATCCTTTGATTCTCAAATATGCAATATATTCAAATAATAAGAAATATAAAAGAAGAGTTACAATATGAAATCACATCTCTCATGAGTCTCCAATAGCAGTGATGCTTACAATCAAAAAATGCACACAGGATTACAAATGAACACACACAAGAAAACTTCCTACTCCTACTCTCTAGCCTCTCTTGGCTCATCCATCCCCTATCCAAGAGATATATCCCTCTTTAAATAGAAAATAGCATCCAAATAACCTAAGGAGGTCGAATCCCATCTCCTCCATTGGATTCTAAGCCTTGGAGATAGGTGGCAATAGTCAAAGAGAAAAAAATCCAAGAAAATGTTGATTTTCAGGAATTTGTTGGAAGTCATTAATAAATTGTTTCCACCTCATGCATGAACCCTTTGTTGGAGCTAAATCTTAGGTGAAGGTGTCCCTTGACATCTAACTAATCCTTGAGAAGTCATTCGAACTCTCCTTGACATGTGGCAACCTCCCAACAAGGAGAATATCAAAACCGTGACCGTTACAGGAAATTAGTACGCAGCACCACTATGCAAAGTACACAACGCCTACTTCTATATCCAATAACTCTCAAACCAAAACACATTTTGGAAACCTAAGAGAGTTTTTTGTTATTTGGAATGTTATGAACAAAAACCTCCTTCATTTTTCAAAACTACATCCTCAACTGCTCATAACCCAAGTTTTAAATTAGTGACTCAAAACTGGCAGAATAGCTCTGCACAATTTAGCCTCTACCAGAATATTACGCAACGCCTGTAGGTAGCGCCCGACTGTGTTTTTGCATGAAGTTCGGTAGCATAAATCTGTGGGTTCTCTGATGCTTGAACTTTGATATTGGGAATAACTCAATATAATTTCAATTTTCCCCAAAACAAATAAAAATCCCATAACAATTGTATTCATTTGCCAAAATGAATGATGAAATGCAGATTATGTTCTCTGTGAAATATTAGGTAGCGCCTGTAGGTAGCGCCACTTATGCAACGTTGAGGCATAAACCAATCTTGTGCTAACATAGGCTCCATGGGGGATAGAGTCCTCCCTGTGAGGCTCTAAGAACTCTTGTAGTTTCAGTGCCTTATCCTTTGGGCTTATGGAATCATGCTCTCAACCTTTAACCTCTACAATCTGCTTTGATCTGTGACCTTCAGCTGAAACTAAATGAAAATGAAAACTAAAATTGACAAAATGATGAAAACGTGCTTGTCCAGCAATATTATTGCACACACCTACTCTAATTATTGGGAAAATGAAGCTTTCAAGTTACATGAAACAACCAATGAAGCCATTTCATCATTTTTTTCAACTGTTTGAAGCTTTGAAATGTGCTTCCTTAAGCACCAGAGATAATTCTTACTTGAAGGAATGTCAAAGAAACCTCTAGCAATACACTTTCCATTGAAAAAATAAATGAGCCTAGGCCCACTTTCTGCTTGCAGACAAGATGCAAATGGATCCTGAAAAACATCAATACTTGCCCCTGCAACATTGCTTTGTGTAAAAAGGAAAAGTATTGTATTAGGTCCTTCCTCCACTGTTCTTGGTTGTTGTATGGCTTTCTGATTTTCTGATTCATCCTCAATGCATATGGCCTTGGTCCACTCCTGGTCATGAGGTGTATTAGGAAAAATACTTAATGATGCTTTGTTGGACACACCTA
>ML778227.1:199476-307968 GCA_009831015.1 Picea engelmannii
AATGCATATTCATTGTTCATCAATCATCAATCAATCAATTACTTGACATCAATCAAACCAAACCATTTACATCAATGACATATGATCCAACAATCTCCCAAATAATCAAACCATTGGCATCAATGACAACATGATCCAACATGCTTGTCTTTCTTTAATTTCAACATTTCTCATCTGATCACATGGAATTTGATATTGGTTGCTTGATGAAACTGAGTTCGTGTCTTCAAGAGGAATAGGGGGTTGATAGGGCAGTTCATCACAATTATAAGTGCTTGGGAAACTAAATTATTCTATCTTATCTTCTGATTGTGAGAGATATTCATCATAGCTTGGCTTATGGTCCCAATTTCTCAATTTTTCACCCTCTAAAATTAGATTATCATATTTTTCTTCTTTTTCAGCAACAAAAATATGACATGAGGGTTGAAACAAGATATTGTTGATTTGATGGGAAGGGTACTTTTCTGATGTAAGGTATTCAACAGATTGTTCATTGAAATCATCTTCATAATCATCATACAAAGGTGAATCAATGACCATTTGACTATTAATGGCTGATGGGATTAGTACAATAGCTAGGACAGTTGGTTGCTCAGGGAAAACATCCTCATAGTCATCAAAACTTGGAAAATCATGGCACATTGGTTCATTAACAATAGGAGGGACTGATAAGATATGAATTTGGTCATGAAAAGCTGCAACACTATTCTCATGATAAAATAAATCTGAATCTAAGATTACCTCTTGACTTAAAGAATCGAGAAAAGGAGGAGACAAGGAAATGATGGATTGTCCATATTGATCTTTCTCTTGGGGACCTAGATTTTGACATGAATGATGCATTTGTTCTTCAAATTTAGGAAAATAATTATGAAACTCATCATCTAAGTTCTTATCTCTATAATCATCCCCTTCATCATCACTACTAGAGGAATCACTTGTTGAATCTTGAATATATGATGCATACCTCTCACAGCAATTCTCAAAAAGTCTTTCAGCTGGATAAATTATCTTGCAATGAGAATAAAAAACATCATGAAAGTCCTTCAAAGAGGAAATACTAGAATCAGGGAGTGTTCTATACCATTGTCTCGCATCGCCTTCCATTGAATACATGAACATTTTCATCAATATATCTTCATGATGAATGTCAATTTGTTGCATCAAAGAATGAAATTCATGAACATGCTCAAAAGGGTTTTCATCATCACCTTCATAAAATCTGGGCAACAAATCTTTCCATTCATCAATTTGAGGCACAAGATGTGGATAACCATCTATGGCTGAGAAATTGAGTGGGGAAAACCTCCTGGCTAGGATAGCCTTCTTAGCCATTTGATTTTTCTCATCCCCAGCGGAGTCACCAACATAGTATGAACAATGGAGTCACCATGGTGAATGTGCAGTATTGAAGGTGTCCAACTTCAGTCACCATCTAAAGTTGGAGTTGTGAAATGTCGTTCTTCCCAGGGAGCTTTTCAATTTGCTCAAATCCGTCCCCGGCAACGGCGCCAAAAATGTTAGCACTGAAATTCACACTTTAACTACTAAAGTGTAAGCTCAGCACCCATCAGAATGTAAAATATAACTTTGGTTTTGAATAGGGAGATCAGGAAGATGGATAAAGAAAGAGAGACGGCAGCAAACTACAGATCAGTAGGCTACACCAATGGGCAATGGATTCACAAACATCCCACTCATCGAAGGCACAAAAGATGCTTAACAGAAAACAAGATTATATGCTGATAGGTGGAAGAAATGAAGAAGGAAAATAAAAGATAGAATGTTCAGTAAATAGATATCCTCTCAATTCAATGAATCAACAAATACTTGAATATAAACAATGACTAATAGGCAAAATACAGTAGATCCTCTGCTGCTTAGGGATCCATAAATCATTGACAGCCTTTGATCCTCAAATTCGAAATATATTCAAATAAGAAGAAATATTAAAGAAGAGTTACAATATGAAATCACAGCTCTCATGAGTCTCCAATAGCAGTAATGCTTACAATCAAAAAATGCCCACAGGCTTACAAATGAACACACATAGGAAAACTACCAACTCCTACTCTCTCTAGCCTCTCATGGCTCATACATCCCCTCTCCAAGAGACATCTCCCTCTTTAAATAGAAAATAGCATCCAAATAACCTAAGGAGGTCAAATCCCATCTCCTCCATTGGATTCTAAGCCTTAGAGATAGGTGGCAACAGTCAAAGAGACAAAAATCCAACAAACTGTTGATTTTCAGGAATTTGTTGGAAGTCATTAATAAATTGTTTCCACCTCATGCATGAGGCCTTTGTTGGAGCTAAATATTAGGTTCAGGTGTCCCTTGACATCCAATTGATCCTTAAGAAGTCATTCTAACTCTCCTTGACAAGTGGCAACCTCCCAACAAGGCGAATATCAAAATTGTGACCGCTACAAGAAATTAGTATGCAGTGCCACTGTTGAGAGTACGCGGTGCCTACTTCTATATCCAATAACTCTCAAACCAAAACACATTTTGAAAAACTGAGAGAGAATTTTGTTATTTGGAATGTTATGAACAAAAACCTCCTTCAATTTTCAAAACTACATCCTCAACTTCTCATAACCCAAGTTTTAAATTAATGACTCAAAACTGGCAGAATAACTCTGCACAATTTAGCCTCTGCCAGAATATTACGCAACTCCTGTAGGTAGTGCTCGACTGTGTTTCTGCATGCAATTTGGTAGCATAAATTCATGGGTTCTCTGATTCTTGAACTTGGATATTGGGAATAACTCAATATAATTTCAATTTTCCCCAAAACAAATAAAAATCCATAACAATTGTATTCATTTGCCAAAATGAATGATGAAATGCAGATTTTGTTCTCTGTGAAATATTAGGTAGCGCCACTTATGCAACGTTGAGGCATAAACCAATATTGTGCTAACAAACCTATTGTTGAAATATTATAAGCATCAGAGTCTATGGTTAGGAGGAACGTCTAAGTTATGTGCGTAGTTTGTGACCTTCATAAAAGATAAGTGTTCTTTATGTGCTTGTCTTGTTTACTGTGTGCATATGTGTCTATGCTTGATATGGGTTAATCCTTGTATGTAGTCACATATAAGTAATTGTTTTTATTCTTTTTAAAGTTTCTTGAACATTTAAGTATGATGCTTATAGCCTGTATTTGTAATTTTGCATGAGTATGTTAGGTGATGATAGTCTTTCCTATAAGTTAATCTTGTGCTTTTGGTTTTGAGTCCTCAAGAAGAGGGTTAGCTAGTTGAGTGTGTAGGAACATAGCTTGTGTACACCGAAGAGGTTGTAATTTCGTGTGTATAGGAAGGGAATTAGATTCCTCGCTCTAGGAAATCAGAATTGGCGTCTGACACCAGGGTGGATGTGCACATGGTTGTATTGTGTGTTCAGTATACTGGTGCATGCAGTTTTTTAAGTTGCTTCCGCTGTTATAAGTTGTGTGGGACGAATCAAGCTTGGATCGAGCATGTTAATTCAAGTGATATTGTGTGAACTTGTGTTATAGTAGAATCTTCACAATGAAAGTTCAGAGTAACATTGCTCAGTAATAAGTTGGATGATGTTACACGGTGGTATCAAACCTGAAGTTCAGATATTTTTTGTGACATGGCCCAACTTGGGGTGGTTGGGGACATTACATTTTGGTATCAGAGCATTTTGGTTCAACACTAGACTAATATGGACCTTAAATTAGCATGAAATAAATGTGTGTGTTACATTCTGGTGTTAAATAAATTAGCATGCAAATTTTATTATGCATGGAAACAACTGGTCTGCAGTGCAGAGTTGTGATGTGCGCAAAGTATTGATGCGCGGTGTACGCATTAGAATTTGGGATGTTAAAATCATTCAAGAAATCCGAAGGAAGGATTCTGACCAAATGATGGAAAGTTTTCATGTAGTTGTTGCATGAAATCATCTAACAAGTTGTAATTACATGTACATTTTGCAGAATTTGCAGCGAATAGAGAAGGACACAGTCAGTGCAGATGGTTAAAAGCATGGAAGATGCGTAGAGGAATTGCATTCCTGATGATGAATTTGGAGGTCGGTATGTTGGTTTGGGTGTTGATGGTACCGGATCCAAGGAGGAGCGCATGAATTTGGCAGAAACCATAAAGGGACTGCAGAAATATGTCCAGAGCTATAAGGTTGATAATGAAATGCTTATGAGAGCCAAGGAGCAGCAAGATGACTCCAATGTTAAATTTATGCAGAGATTGGACATAATAGAGAAGAAAATGGATAAGGAAACAGAAATGAGTATAACAAGAAGTCGCATCTCATGATGATAAAAGAAGAGAAGAAATAAGTATTGGTAAGCATTCTTTCATGAAAGTGCACATTAGTTTGAGTCCATCTTCTCTCATAAAGCATAAGAGAAAGACTGGGGTGGACGATCTACAAGGAGAAATGAAGATTAAGCCCCCTACCTTTGAAGGTGAGCACAAGAAGGATGAATATGTGGAGACCAGTTTTTTGGGTATGAGGAAGTACTTCCAACTGCATAATTATTCTGCATGGGGAGAAGGGAGAATTGTTATTTTTTAGCTCAAGAGAAAAACATCAATGTGGTGGGATCATAATGTACAACTGTAACACATTGATGAGAAGAAAGTGACTTGGAGGGAGTTCAAGAGGTATTTCCAAAAGAAATACTTAACCAAGCAGTGTTATGACAGGAAAATGAAGGATTTCTTTGAACTTAAGCTTGGGAGCATGACGATAAAGGAGTACGAAAGAAGATTTTTAGAGTTGATGAAATATGTGCATTTTATCAAGGATGAACAAGTGAAGATTCAAAGGTACCTAAGTGGGTTTTCATCATTTATTAGAAAAAAGATACAGTATGATGACCCCAGTACATTGGAGGAAAAATTAAGGCTCGCTAAGTGTCTCTATGAGTAGCAAAGGGGAAGACCAACTTTTCAAAAATCTTGGGAAGATAAGATGAAAAGTAAGGTGGAATAGAGGAAGAAAGGGGTTAAGCCACCATTTTTCAGAAATATTGTGCAAGGATAGACAACCCTCCAGGAACCAAGAATGTCAGAAACAGTGGGAAAAAATTCATGCCAGCAACCTATGTAGTGTTGGGGTTGTGGCAGAAATCATATGCATAGAGATTTCCCACAAAGAGGTGATAAAGTGAGGACTGTGCACACTGTACAACAAGTTGCAACAGTTAACGACATGAGTAGAAATGTGCCAAGGATTTATGTTGCACTGGACAAAAGGAAGTTTGATTTGTTCCAAGTGGATATTGGTGTCCACCCACCTATTCCATTGGATCAAATACCAATTTTCATTTTGGCTTTTTTTCCTAGTTTTTTGGGTCCTAAACTTCTGGGGTCGTTTTGAGGCCCTAAACAATGTTTTTTTGGGCCCGCCACAATCATAATATAAGCTTTCGCTAGAGTGTATCGGAAATATGTCTACTCATCAAATAGTTCTTTCCAATGAGCTATCATGCACCTAAAACGGAGATTGTATGAAAAAGTTACGACCCCTAGAAGTTGATGTACCAACTTACCCCATCAGGGCCCGCATGACTTTTGGCGCTTCATCTCCTAGGGTTAGTTTTTTGGATGTTTAGGGTTTTATCATTTATGATTTATGTTAAAAAGGCCTTTGGAGCCTCATTGTAACCAGATTATTGTGAATGAGTGTAGTTGACACATCTCTTCTCATAGATAAGTTATCACCATTCTAACTAGCTTGTGTGCTTTTTCATTTTATAGTCTTTTGTATTTCAAACAGTCATTAATAGAATCTGAGATTTATTGCATTACTGCATTCCTTGCAATATCTTTGTGTAATTATTTTTTATATCTTTGCCTTCATATCATTCCTAAAATAACCCAGATCAGTGGTATTAGAGTTGTGGCCTGCTCCTTGTTGTCCTCAATGCATGTCCCCGAGGAAGTGAGGGTATAGAGAGTTGGGTCTCGAGCTTGTATCTCTTTAGGAAAACCTCTTTCACATGCCCAAGTGACCTTCCATGGCATAATAAAAGAGGGAAGATGGGACAATAGATCCTTTCAAATTGTTTCTCAAGGAAGCCCTCGCGTGACAGAGGAACGAGATGATGGATAATTTCGCCCAGATCCTTCAATGGTTGTCGGCAACAATGGAGGCACCTTCAAACATAAATCACTTCGGAGGTGAGAAGCCCTTCAAGGTACAAGTTAAATTTTATATTTCTTTATTTGAATTCCAAATAGATGTCGACGCTTTGGAAAATGGTTAAATCTGCTAGAGGGTTATTTCTTTGTCCACAATTTTTCCAACAGTGAAAAGATCACCTTCGCGTTCCTTAAGGCCCTTCCCCATGTTAGATATTAGTGGGAGACTTACTGTGAGAAACATTTTGAGGATGAGTCTATAATTTTTGGGCCATGAATCACTTGGCTAGATTTTTTTAATACCCTCAAGGAATAATATTACCATGTTGGAAGTTATGATAAGAAGTACACAAGATGGACCACACTGCGCCAAGAAAGGGTCCAAACGGTGTCAAAGTTCACAAATACTTTCCATACCTTGTGCACCAAGATGGGTATCAAAGACTCCGAGTGACATCTATTCCTAAAATAATTTGGGGCTCTGCACAGGTACATCCAAACCGAAATGGGATTTCTTGACATCTCGTCATTGGGAGCCACTTATCAATATGTTGTCAAAATCTAGCAGAAATTCAAGCAGTAGAACAAGCGGGAGTTAGGGTCTACAAATATGCAATAGTTGAAGTATGGTAAGGGTGGTCGTAACTCTCAGGACAAAGGACAGATCAAGTATTTCCAACCCCAATATAACCATACCAATCCACCAACAAAGAAGGGTAATGGAAATTCGAAGAAGGACACTAGAAAATTGTGTGAGTTCCAAAAAATCCCTTGGAACAATACCGATGAATATCACTCCAAACAATCTTTCTTGGATGAGATGAAATCCCCAGGGTCATATGTTGACTTAGACTGTGATTTCGAGCCAGAAAAAGGAAGATGGATCATTGATGCAGAACCTAGTGGCACCATCACTACCACAAAATTCCATCCAGAGGAACCAAAGGAGTCTGAAGAAGGGGAGTGTCTTTTCCACTCACAGATGTGGGGTGAAGTGAACCCCACTCCATTTCATTGTTGATAGATGTATCTAGAAGAAATTGATCTTAGCATAGGTTTTCAAGAGGTTGAACTTGACAATGAAAAAACATCCTCATCCATACACCATTGGTTGGTTGAGCTAAGGATGGGACATTTTCCTCAACCAGCAATGTCACATGCACTATGACATCAAACCCTTCGAAGACGAGGTATTGTGTGATGTTTCCCCACTTGAAGTTTTTGATGTTTTTCTAGGACAACCATATACATGGAAGTGGCATGTATTTTATGAATATAGGCCTTGTAGTTTCATTATTACTTTCAGAGATCAACTCTACAAGGTACCGGAGGCAGTCCCAAATATTGTGGTCTCTTTGATCTTTGTGAAGCAGTGCAGAAAGGTGGTTTCTAAGGCTGAGAGATTTTTCCTTTGTATGGTTTCATTAGAAGGTGAACGAAAGGTCACTGGAACTCCCAAAACCTCTACACAGAGTCTCTCTACTCAACAACAAAAGGTGGACGGAATAGTCGAGGATTACAAAGACATATTTGCCTCGCATACTAGGGTGCATGTGCACTATTAGATAAAGCACTCAATTGATCTGACACCCGGTGCTTCTCTGCCTAAAGACCCTATATACATATATTCTATTATGGAGAATGAATAAATAAAACACCAGATCCAAGAGCTAATTTTGAAGGGCAACATCAGACCAATCTCCTCACCTTGCAAGAGCCCAATTGTTTTAGTACAGAAGAAGGATGGGACATGGTGAATTTGTATTGATTAAAGATCCCTAAACAAGATCACATTCAAGAACATGTACCCAACTCCCCAGATTGATGATCTTCTTGATCAGCTCAAGGGAGCCAATTTTTTCAGTAAAATTGATCTGAAGTCAGGTTACCACCAGGTGTCGACTGAGAAAACTGATGTGTGGAAGACAACCTTCAAGTCCAAAGAAGTCCTCTTTGAGAAGTTGGTTGTGCCTTTCGACTTGACTAATTCCACGGCCATATTCATGTGAATGATGGATGATATATTACGGTCATTCACAAACTCCTTTTTGGTTGTATATTTGGATGACCTCCTCATCTTCAACAAAACTTCGGAGGAATATTTGGAGCATTTTCAGCAGGTATTGGGCACCCTGCAACAACACAAGTTATATTCCAATTTGGAGAAGTGTTCCTTCGGGATGTAGAGAATCCAATATTTGTGATACATCATGGATGAGAAAGGTGTACATGTGGATCTAGCCAATATCCAAGTCATCCGTGATTGGCCAGCCCCGAAAACAATGACCGAGTTTCGCGGCTTCTTGTGCATTGCTAACATCTACTGGCGGTTTGTGTTGGGATTATCTCATATCGCTTGGGACCTAAGCTAAGTGACCAAGGGTGTCACTAATCCCAAGTTTGTGTGGTCCACACCCCAACAGTAAGCATTCAAGGATGTGAAATCTTGCCTCTTCTCAACACAAGTCCTCATTTTGCTATACCTAAAATGATCACTTGAGATTGAGATAGATGCTTCAGATTATGCTAGCAGTGTAGTCCTCACTCAACATTGGCATCTGGTAGCCTATCACAGTGAAACTCTATGTGATGTTGTTCAAAGATACCCCAAATTGACAAAGATATGTACTCCATTGTGCAGTCATGTCGACAGTGGAAGAATTAAATTATGGAGAAGGAAATGATCATCTACACTAATCACGGGCCTCTGCAATTCATGCAGATACAAGGAAAATTAAAAAATGACTGCCATCATAAGTGGTCCATGTACCTGCATCAAGTCTCTTGAATATCAAGTACAAGAAGGGTAGAACCAACCATGTCGCAGATTTCCTCAGTCGACCCCCGGTGGCAGTGCTAACCACAGTTCTCAACTCTTGTGGACATGAGACATCTTGATGGCCACAATTATACAATAATGACTCTAACTTTGCTACTACCTATCATACATTGAGCGCAGGAAAAATAGTTCCCAACTTTTATCTTCAGGATGTATTCTTATGCCATATAAACCACCTCAGTGCTCCTTCAAGCGAGCGTGCAAAGATTATCTGAGAAGCTCATAACAGTCGGTTAGCGGGGCATTTTGGTGTAGAAAAGATAGTGGCAGTACTACAGAATCATTTTTATTGGCCGAAGCTTTGACAAGATGTTTGCAAGTACATAAAATCCTACACCAACTATGCCAAGCCCACCATAAAGAAACAGGGGCTATACACCCCTCTTCCTACTCTGGATAGGCCTTGGGAGTTCATATCCATGGACTACATGTCTTATCTACCTTCAACCAAGCATGGGAATGATTGTCTCTTCATTTTCGTTGATCAATTCTCTAAGATGGAAATTTTGGCACCCTACAAGAAGAGCATCAAATCTAAGGCCACCACCAAGATCTTCTTCACACATGTTTGGGTTCATTTTGGGCTACCACAAAATATTATCTTTGATCAAGACAGTTAGTTCCTGAACACTTTTTGGTCCAACCTATGTTCGATGATGGACACCAAGTTGACCAAATTGATTGCCTTCCACCCAAAAACTGATGGAAAAACAGAGGTAGTCAACAGGATGATTGTCCATATCTTGCGAATGTATAATTCCAAACATCCACACACATGGGATAAAATCCTTCCTTATGTTCAACATAGCTACAATAGAGCCCTCCACATCTCTATTGGCCACAACCCTTTTCAGTTGTGTTTGGGGTTCCAACCATTGGCCCCCATTGACATAGCTATGCCCATTGCAGCCGAATTGGAAGAGTCCTCCCATGTTGAGACAGAGGTTGATAGGGAAACCAAATTTTTTGAGCGCATCAAGCACATCCAACAACAATTTCATGATATTGTGCATAAATCCAATGCCAAGTACAAGCATCTCCATGATCAGCATTGGGTACCGCACAAATTTCAAGTGAGAGATACAATCTAGTTGCATTTGCAGAGAGAGTGCCTCAAAGGAACCCATCGGAAGCTACACCCACTCCGATACGAGAATTATACCATCACCAAGGCTATGGGTGAGAATTGTTTTGAATTAAGTATTCCTCCTTTCCTTGGATTGCACCCAGTATTTAATGTGGAACTATTCCGACCATATTTTCCACCTCTCCTGGACATTTTGGATGCGGCCGAGAAGTTGGCCCCTAAAGAAATCAATCCTTCCTACATAGAATAGGTGGAATTTGATCGAATCATGGACACCAATACAACATACACACACCAACAAGTTATCAAACTCTATCGGGTCGTCAAAGCAGGGAAATTTCTGCATCAGGGCAAGTGGCTCACCAGGAGTCAAGTTCAGAAGAAGTTTACTCATCTGATGTAGGAAATTGACGCAATTGATACCATTGCTTCCTAACGGGGGAGGAATGGTATATGTCGATATCGGTGGCCACCCACCTATTCCACTAGCTCAAAGACCATTTTCCATTTTGGTAGTTTTTTCCTAGTTGTTTGGGTCCTAAACTTCTGGGGTCGTTTTGAGGCCCTAAACATCATTTTTTAGGCCCGTCACAGTCACACTTTAGGATTTAGCTAGAGTATGATAGAAACATGTGTATTCCTATGATATTTCTTTCCAATGAGCTATCATGTACCTAAAACAAATATCGTATGCAAAATTTATGACCCCAAGAAGTTGACGTACCAACTTACCCCATCGGGGCCCACGTGACTTTTGGCGCTTCATCTCCTAGGGTTAGGTTTTTGGATGTTTGTGGTTTTATCATTTATGATTTATGTTAAAGATTCCTTTGGAGCCTCATTGTAACCAGCTTCTTATGAATGAGTGTAGCTGATACATCTCTTCTCAGAGATAAGCTACCATCATTCTAGCTAGCTTGTATGCTTTTGCATTTTACAGTCTTTTGTATTTCATACAGACATTAATAGAATATGAGATTTACTGTATTACTACGTTCCTTCCCATATCTCTATGTAATTATTTGTTATATATCTGTTATATCTTTTCCTTCGTATCGTTCCTAAAATAATATGGATCAAAGTTTCAATCGCACATGATCGAGGTGGAAGGTAAGATTAGTGACCAACCCATTTATATTTTAATTGACTCGGGAGATAGTCATAGTTATCTAGATCCTAAGATGGTGGAAATATTCCATTTGTTGAGAAGCAATCTTGGAAAACCTTGGTTGATGCAGTTAGCTACATGGGAAAAAAGGAAAATTAATGAAATGGTCAAGGCATGTTCAATGGAAATGAATGGACTACGCACAAAAGTTGATTTGAATATCATACCTTTGGGTTCGTATGATTGTCTCATTGGAATGGATTGGTTGGACAAGCATCATGTTGTCCTGGAATGTTATAATAAGACATTCACTTTCCTGGATCAGCAAGGAAATTTGAGATTAGTTCAAGGAATTCCAAGATATGTAACTACGCTTGAATTTTCAGCCTTGCAACTGAAGAAAATCTACAGGAAAGTATGTCAAGTATTTGTAGTGCACATTGAAGAGGCACTTAAGGATAAAGTGTCAAGTGTTGAAGATTGTGCAGTACTAAAGGAATTTGAGGATGTATTTAAAGAGATATCGAGATTTCCACCGAAAAGAGATATAGATTTCTCTATAAATATGATGCATGGAGCATCTCCTGTATCCAATCCTCCTTGTAGGATGAGTACACCAGAGTTGAAGGAGTTGCAAATACAACTTGAAGAACTTCTAAAGAAGGGGTATATACTCCCAAGCGTGTCTCCTTGGGGTGCGCCATTTTTATTCTTGAAGAAGAATGATGGTACGCTAAGACTTTGTATTGATTTCAAACAACTGAACAAGGTAACAGTGAAGAACAAGTATCATTTTCCAAGGATAGATGACTTGTTTGATCAGCTAAGGGGTGCAAGGATATTTTCCAAGATAGATCTTAGATCTAGATATCACCAGGTGAGAGTAAAAGAAGAATACATCAGTAACACTGCCTTCAAAACAAGGTATGGTCATTATGAATTTACAATGGTTCCATTTGGGTTGTTGAATGCACTAGTTGTCTTCATGTGTTTAATGAATGGAATTTTTAGAAGTTATTTAAATAAGTTTTTCATTGTATTTTAGGATGACATTATTATTTATTCAAAGTATGAGAAAGAGCACGAGCAGCACTTGAGGATGGTGTTGCAGGTATTGAGGGAGAATCAACTTTATGCAAAGTTGATAAACCATTCATTTTATCAGTGACTGATTCAATACTTAGGTCATATTATTTCGGAGGAAGGAATAGTTGTGGACCCAGTGAAGATAAAACTCATTGAGAAATGGCCAACACTAAGAAATGTTGCAGAATTAAGGTTCTTTATGGGACTAGCAGGGTACTACAAAAGGTTTATTGAAGGATTCTCAAAGATTTTGCATCCAATCACATCCTTGAAGAAGAAAGGGGTGTGATTTGAGTGGACTTAGGATTGTGCAAGGAGTTTTCATCACTTGAAGAACTTGTTGACAAGTGCACCAATTTTGAAGATTGTTGATCTTGATGCAAACTTCGTTGTGTGCACGGATGCATGCAAGGAAGGCCTTGGTGGGGTCATGAGTCAGAATGGACATGTGGTATGTTTTGAATCAAGGAAGTTGAAAGAGAATGAAAGGCTCTATGTTACTTATGATTTAGAATTGGAAGCTATAATGCATGCCTTGAAGATGTGGAGGCATTGTCTCATGGGTAAAATATTTGAGCTGAGAGAAAACCATTATGGTCTGAAATATCTGTTTGGACAACCAAGTTTAAATGCCAGACAAAGCAGGTGGTTAGAGTTCCTCAGTGAGTATGACTTCGATATAAATCATATCAGAGGAAACGAAAACAACACAGTTGACGCACTTAGTGGGAGAGTGCATGAGATGCATGCTACAGCCATTAGCATGTACCAAACATATTTGTGCAACAAAATTTTGGAAGTTGTCAAATTAGATATGTGATATGAGGACATAAAGCTGACTTTACAGTAGGGTATGTCGTAATAGAAAGTTGAAGGTTATGAGTTAAGAGAGGATGGGATCCTCATGTATAGATGCAAAGTCTATGTGTCGAATGATCAGGTGTTGAAAAGCCTGATATTGTCATAGATGCATAAGGTTCCTTATGTTGGACATCCAGGATACTAGAAGACAATTGTCACAATCAAGAAACAACACTTTTGCCTAGGTATGAAAAGGGAAGTTGCAGATTTTATTGTGAGATGTCTCGAATGTCAGAAGGTCAAGGTTGAGCAAAGATATTCATCTGGTCTGCTACATCCTTTGCCCATTCCTGAGTGGAAGTGGGAACTTATGACCATGGAATTTGTAACTAAGTTTTGTAAGACTGCTAAGCAGCATGATTTTATTATGGTGGTGGTCGACGAGCTTACTAAAGCTTTGTATTTTGTTCCAGTGAAGTCAACTTACAAGGCAGCAAACATTGTTAAAATATACATGCGATAAATTGTCAAGCTACATGGTGTACCTAAGACAATTGTGTTTGACAAATATTCCAAGTTCACCTTGAAAAATTGGAAAGGGTTATTCAAAGGATTTGGAACAAATCGAAAATTCATCACAACATATCACCCTGAGACAGATGTTCAAACAGAGAAAGTAAATCGGGTGACTGAAGACATGTTGAGGATGTTGATACTGAGAGGGGGGTGAATCAGTATCAAGTACAATTTAAAAACCTTTTTCAACTTATGATTAAACCATTCAATTATATCCAATGAGAAATGAACAATATTATAAGAGTTACACCAATACACCACAATACACCATGCACAATATATGAAAAATAATCAATAGTTTTTGTTCAATGGAAGTAATGACCTCCAAAGGTAGCTACAGCTTCCAAATGTAAAGGGAGGGATAAACCTCCAAGAGGAAGATACAATCCTCCAATATCAAGAGAGAGTTGAACTCTCCATCCTTGCCCCTTCCTTCCACCCAAGAATATATGAGAGATAATAAAACTTTACAATAAATCATAACCATCAACCAATCATCACATAGAACCTGATAATGCTTCCTGAGACTTCTTCAATTTCTGCAATTCTTCAATTCTTGGAGTACTCTGATCCTGTAGATAATATTACTCAATGTATTCTCTTAAACTCCTCCAATTTTCACTCCTTGAATCCTCCCCAAAAAGAGGTTATAGAAAGAATGGTAGACTTTATTCAATTATGGTCTATTCAGAAGACCCAACTTGTACAGGATGCCCCGCGCACAATATTTAACATCCAATTCTAAAAATCCCAAAAAAGAAACTATAGTCCGTACTCTTTCCAATGGAAGTGGTCCCACTTCATTTGGATTCTATATGAAGAAGTTATGACTATTTTACCGGGAACACCTGTTTATTGACTAGCTTCAGGACTGGTCACAAACCCTATCTTCCACAGAGTGTATCTCCATAATTACAGTGAATCAAGAGCTAAAATTTTTACCAAAGGTACCTTGATATGTCTTCTCAATACCATAGAAATTGCACCATCTGAATCGTTCTAGAAAAAAATTTATAGCAAAAATGGTAATATGACCTGAAAAATAACATACCTTAGAACACATCACCAAAAGACTTCATCCTCCCTTGAAATCTGGCCTTCTTTTCTTCTTATTTCCTCTTAAATTCAACTTGTATCAAATGAATGTATAATGATGTTTATTTATACCATTTATATCACTTCCTTTTAACATTAGTGTCGACCTGACACTTTCTTATTTTGTAATTATTTTCTTTAATTATCTTCAAGGCCTACATGTACTTCCTTCTTCAATTCACTTTGTCATCTTCAAAAATTCATTTCTCCTCAACCATGAGGATCCACTTGACATTCCACATACCACCAGAAAAAACATGATGTATAATATCCATTCATGGGTGTTGTATATGCATGTGCATTTTCCTTCATGTCCAAATACCTTTATCAATCTTGCGGTCCAAAACCCATGACTAGGGTTGACATCAATGACAACAACCAATCTTCCAACAAAGGATGTATATGATGGATAAACCATCAAAGTAGGAAGACTACTTGTATTTTGTAGAGTTTTCTTAGAACAATGGGTATCAAGAATATTTAAAGATGAGCCCATTTGAGTCAATGTATGGTAGCAGGTACAACACACCTGTGAGTGGGGATAACCCAACAGACCATGCAATAGTTGGGCCAAATTTTCTCCAGGAAATGGAGGAGTCGATGGTAAAGATCAGGAAGAATTTAAAATCTTCCCATGATAGGAAGAAAAGATGCGCAGATAGAGGCAGAACCCACAAAGAGTTTAAAGTAGGTGATCACATGTTTTTGAAAGTAAAATCCAGACGCAATTACCTAAAGATGGGAAAGTGTTCTAAGTTAGCAATGTGGTACTATGGTCCATTTCAAATCCTGGAGAGGATTGGTCTTGTCGCTTATATGCTTGCATTGACTGTGTCCTTGTGTATTCATAGTGTTTTCCATGTGTCATTTCTTAAGAAGTGTGTACATGATTCTAATCATATTATTGATTGTAATGCGATTCAGGTGGAGCCAGAAGGAATATTTCAAGTGCGACCAATTTTCATATTGGATAGTAAAATCAAGTAGCTTTGGAATCGAGTCATGGAGATGGTAAAGGTCCAATGGACCATGTACGGTCATGAGATGCAACTTGGGAGCGTGAGGATGCTATGCGAGTAGAGTATCCTCATTTGTTTGAAAATTTTTAAATTTTGTATGTACATGTGTATACGATGCACTAAGGACAATGCATAAATAAGGGGGAGGGGAATGTAATGTCCCTGATTGATCCAGATGGATATTGGTGGCCACCCACCTATTCCAACTGGATCCTTTTGTCATTTTTTAGTTCAGCACGTTCATCTTTACTTATTTGTAATTGTGGGTTATACACTTACGGGGTTGTATAGATCCCTACACATCTTCCAGGTGGATACTGGTGGCCTCCCACCTAATACAAATGGCTTATTTTGTATGTTTTCATGTCAGCACATCTTGTTGTACTTCGAGGGTCATTTTGGGTCCCTAAACAGTGTTATTTTGCTCGCCACAGTCAAATTGTAGACGGAGTCAGAGTTTGATGGCATAATGCGTAGTTCTAGAAAAGACATTTCCAATGGGCTATCACGTGCCTAAAACGAAGATCGTATGCAAAAGTTACAACCCCGGGAAGTTAATGTACTAACTTACCCAAACGGGGCCCATATGACTTTTGGCGTTTCATCTCCTAAGGTTAGGTTTTTGGATGTCTAGGGTTTGGGCATTCATGTTTAACATAAAAAGGCCTTCAGAGCCTCATTGTAATCGTCTTCTTGCGAATGAGCGTAGTCGTCACTTCTCTTCTCAGAGATAAAGTTGTCACCATTCTAGCGAGTCTTGCACTCTGTATTTTTACAGTCTCTTTACAATTCTTTCATTAATAGAAATCAAGTATTGTTGTATTTCTCTGTGTCTGGCAATTTTCATGAGTATTTCATTGTAATATCTCTGCTTTCATTTCGTTCTAAAAATAATCTAGATCACTGATCCGGACCCTTTGTAATTGTACATATACGCTAGTGAGTCGTTGGTACTAATTATTAATGTAATGTATATATAGGTTGGTGAGTCGATGACATCTGGTTTTGGTGTTGCGTGCACTTGGGTAAGTGCACACAGAGTTGTTTTCAAGACAGTGGTCGCACATGTCATAGTGTTGCGTGAACCTGGGTAAGTGTGCACATTGCACCATGTTGCATGCACTTGGGTAAGTGTGCGATAATGACCTGGAAGTGTTCAAAGTTGAGATATGTGTGTGTGTATTGAGACCAAAGAACCTATGTGATTATGAGGCTGGTGAGTCAAGACCCAGATAGGTCGGTGTGCATATCCATGTAAATATAATCATGATTATTAATATAATATTACATAGTTGCATGCAGAAAAACTCAGACAAAAAGAGATGGGGGGGGCAACTCCACCAAAAAAGGAAAAGGGGGGGAATATTTTAATAATGTTTCCAAAAAGTGTAATGTGGATATGTTTTTATCCTAAGTTCCCAAGGGTAGGGAACGAGTCACCAAGTGGCTTAAAGCTACTTCTGAAGATGACAAGTGTCAAGTGGAAGGCATGCAATATATATCGTTGGCCTTAGTGTATTTTGGGGGGTTACTACATTATTCATAGGGGGATTTGAGAGGAATTGATGTTTAAGGCTCTTGTGAGCATAAGGGAGTCGGACTGTATGGAAAATTTGATTATTACCTTATCTGCACATAGAATCTTATAAGGAGTTGAGGGGATATAATCAAAGTTATTTTCGAGGAGACGGGTTGACAAACTGTGAGCAATCAGAGATTGGTTGTTGTGAAGTGATTTTCAAACCTGTGAGCATACTATCTAGGTGAGAGTATTGCTGAGAATTGTTACTTGGTGTGTTAAGCATTAGTCGCAGGGGTCAGAGACTTCATGTCCAGCCTATTGCTGGTAACCCTGGGAAGGGAAGTGGGGTAGCCAAAGGATTGTTTAGCAGAGAAGGGGCACACTTCCTTGGGTGTGATAGGTGTGGGGGAAATGAGGGATTGTAGGCGAGTTGTAGCAGCAGCAGACACTTTGGATTGAGAAATTTTGTTGAGAATCATACCTTAGCTTGTCGCTAGGAATCTTTTTTCCAAGGTGGAGTTTGAGCCCTAGCTCGGGGGTGACCTGTTCTTGAAAGCTTATGAGAAATAGATTCTATGGTTAGGAGGAACGTTTGAGTTATGCGCACAGTTGTTGACCTTCATAAAAGATAAGTGTTCTTTATGTGCTTGTCTTTTTTACTGTGTGCATATTTGTTTATGCTTGATAAGTGTTAATTCTTGTATGTAGTCACATATAAGTAATTGTTTTTATTATGCTTAATGATGCTTGCACATGTAAGTATGGTGCTTATAGCCTATATTTGTAATTGTGCATGAGTACGTCAGTTGATGATAGCTTTTCATGTTAAGTTAATATTGTGATTTTGGTTATGAGTCCTCAAGAAGAGGATTGGGTAGCTAGGTGTGCAGGAATGTAGTATGTGTATACCAAGAGGCTGGAATTTTGTGTGTACGAGAAAGGAATCAGATTCCTTGCACTAGGAAATCAGAATCGACGCATGACGCCAAGGTGGTTGTGTGCATGGTTGTATTGTGTGTTCAATATATTGGTGCACGCAGTTATTTAAGTTACTTATGTTGTTATAATTTGTGCAGTGCGACTCAAGCTTGGTCTGAGCGCGTTACTTCAAGTGATACTGCGCAGACTTGTGTTAGAGTAGAATCTGTGCAATGAAACTTCAGAGTAGCATTGCACGGTAATAAGTTGGATGATGTTACATGGTGGTATCAAACCTGAAGTTGGGAGAGTTTGTGTGACGTGTCCTGGCCTGGGGTGGTTGGGGATGTTACAAAGGGTCACAAAAAGGTAAAAGGGTCAAGAAAGGGTGAATGAAGAATTATAAGAGGAGGAGGGAGCCCCCCTTCGCCATTATGCATTGTTCATTTGATTATTTTCCTTGCTTGGAGTTCTTGGAGCCTAGGGTTTTTGTATTGTTTTGGAGATAAACCCTAACATAGATTAAGTTCAGTGGTGAGACTATCCATCCTAGTCGATCGTGGAGGAAAGATCACTCAGATCTTTCATTGTTCTTTATTGTGGCTGAGTTTCCATAACTTGGTAGGGGAGTTTTCTTGGATATGGTCGATTTTGCTTGAGGAGGTCGAGTTTACTTATCCAAGGGCGATTTCTTGTGTTGGATACCGAATCTTGGCTTTGTTGGGCCTATTTTTTGTGTTGGTTGAGATACCTATAGTTGTTGGGCGAATTTTCATTGTTGGAGGGCCAAGTTAGCTTATTGGTAGGTGATTGTATTTGTTGGAGTAGAGATATTTAGGGTTGGGCCGATTTTGTGTTGTGGGGCATAGAAATATAGTCTAAAGGGGTCCTATTACCCTTGTTGGTCGAGTTTTGTGGATGTTGGGGAGAAAATAGTGTTGAGGGGTTTAGCATTGGCTGACTAGGAGGTAACGGATCCATTGTTGAGTTAATTATGATGTAGGAGGGTGTATCTACAGCCCCACTTACCTTGTTGGGTCACTTTTTCACCTACAATATTGTCCCTTAACTTCTAGAATGTTGTATACCTCATTGTTGGTCTTATTCATGTGCTTAAGGACCCATTATCTTCTACAAAGAGTTGTTGCACTCACACTGTCATTTCCAGGCATATTCATTCCATCTTTTGCAGAGGAAATATTTAGAAATTTGTACCAGGTTCTTTATTACTTATTGTTGTGTTAATTGTTGAGATTTTCATTGTATTTGGTTGTGCTAAATATTTAATGAAATAAACATCTTGAGCCTTGATATTGATGTAAATCACAACAAATATTAGGATATGCATGATGCGTTGTTAGAAGCATGAATGCAAATTGTTTGTTTAAATGCCTACACTGAAAACTAAGTAAAAATCCACAAGAAAAAAATTAAGCGGGACATTACATCAAATGCATAAATTTATGGTCAATGTTTCCAATCAATGGTGAGTCCTAACCCTAGCTTTCCCGCTTATAGGAAATTTCTTGGTTTGGAAGGTTAGATCCAGTTCACAGGTTAGAATTGGACGGGATGCCATTTCGAGATGTGGGGAAGGAATTTTTCTCCCAGAGGAATTGGTCTCTTAGACAAGAGATTGGATTTTGCACTCCAAATATAGTTAGAGATGTTGCTAACACAATTTTCTAGTACCAATGATGGTTCTCTGCTACTGATATACATCCTAAGAGGAGGTGGCATATGCTTTGGGAATGTTATACAACTAAATTGCATAATGCCCATATTCGCATTATGGACCTGGAAGACGAACTTGTTTGAATATTTAACTCTATTGGGGGTGATTATTCAGATAAATTAGGATATCAAGGGCTACAAGTAATGGAAGAACATCCAATCCTTGGTATAGAAAACTTTGGAAGATTCGGGGTCCATTGAAAGGCATCTTGTTCTTTTGGTTAGCTCTGAAGGGAAAAGTTTTGATGTGGGACAGGTTACAGCTCTGCAACAAGCATGGCCTAGGAATCTGTTACCTATGTAAATCTCATGATGAATCCAACCTACATTTATTTTTGGATTGTTCATACTCTAAGCAGGGCTAGTTGGAAATTGAGAGGCAAGTGGGCCTTGATCATTTATGGGATAAGGATTTTCTCTCTGACTATTTTCGGGAGTATTTTACTCATCCAGACTTGAAGTCTTTGAAGGTGCTTCCAATCCCGATGATTTGGGGAGTCCGGCTAGCCAGGAATGCCAGCAGCTTTGAAAATAATTGGTTCCCTATGATCAAAATTTCTCAACAGGCTTTGGGTCTTCTTGAATATTATAAGTTTGATAATTAACAACCTCAACCTCGTTTGAGTTGTTATTTGGAAATTAATAAATCCATTGCTTGGGGATTTTTTTATGGTGTCTGTCAGGGGCCATATGGTAATTTTGGTGTTGGCTTCATTCTTCATTTCTCCGATATGCATGTGATAAAAGGCAAAGCCAATTTGGGACAGGGGACCAATAATTTAGGAGAATTCAAAGCACTATCTGCACTACTAAAAGTAGCCATAGACAAAGACGTGATTAATCTACTAACTTTTGGAGATTCGAAACTTGTTATTGACCAGATGAAAGATGAGGTGTAAATCACAAACTTGGGTTTTGTTCACATCATTGAACAACTACATGGTATCTCTAATAGTTTTTCACATCTTAGCTTTACTCATGTTTTCCAGGAACAAACCTCCTTGGTTGATGCACTTTCTAAGGATACTTTATTATTAGATGAAAATCACTTCGTTCTAGAAGAACATTGTGCTTAAGGACAGATCTTGTATCGAGATGATTTTTTCTATGATTTGTAATTTATGTTGCTTAGTTTGTTGATCACTATATGTGCCAAGTATCATTGTAATCTTTTTGTGGACAAATTAGCCTTATGGCTATGAGACTCGTGTGAGTTGACTCCTTGGTTTGTGATTCTCAAAGTATTGTTTTTATAGCGTGGTTTCTACTGATTTTGTTGTAATGTGCCTATGGGCCTAAAGATTATACCTTCAATTTTTCTTAATAAAAAAAAATGTTAAGAAATATATATATAATGATTGGTTCAATATTTTTTTAAATATGATATTTCTATATAAATTTGATAAGGAATTGTCAAACATAAAAATAATGAAAATTCAAAATTTTTGAATAGAAATAGTGAATGTCACAGTTTGACATGAATTTTCAAATAAAAAAAAATTAATAAAAATTAAAAATTTGCGCAGATTGCTAGGTGGTTGACGAAGCAAATGGGGCGATTCCCATTAATCGATGATAAGTTCACATCAATCACTGTCATTCCACATCATTTTTAAAATTAACAATACGTTGTTATAAAAGTATGAAAGCTATAGGTTTGAGTTTCGTACCCTGCACCTCCCGAGGATCCGATGTTCGCTGGACGGTAGTAGGAAACGACTCTTTTCATTTATTTGCAATAACTGACAAGTAAATATTTGTATTCCTCCCGAATTCTTGTTTGTTTGCGATAAGTAACAGTAGATTTTTGTCTTACTCCCGATTGTCTTTACTATTGTAGAGTATAAGTACTGAACTAAAATCCCGATTACAAATTCAGGAGATATGGTTTGAATGGATTGCTGTGTTGCATTGGATTCTAAATTTTTTGTCCTGGAATCTCTAATATCCCTTCAAAATCTATATATTGAAATATAAATGTTTTCACGTTGCTAAGCTAGCTGTTGTAGAGATTGAGATAGCATAGATTATGTTTTAAGGATGAATAATATATTTTGCTCCCTTATAATTCACAATTTCTTAGATAATGCTGATGTGCAAACTGTGAGTTGAGGGATATCTATGTAAGTTTCCCCGTAGATAGTCATAATGTGAGAAAGTTTCTGGATAAAATCTGTGTACCAAGTTTTGAAAAGTTCAACCTTTCAAGTGGTCACTACACCCATCATCATAATAACTCCATTTGTCCTTTATGATGGGTGGAGTGTCAACTCGAAACGTCCAATTATTCGAGTGGACACTACGTCCATCATCAGGGACAAATGAAGCTATTATTATGATGGCAACTCTTGAAGTTTCAAAACCTCATACATAGTTTTTATCCAGAAAACTTTCTAACATCAACAGAGACTACTTTACTAAAAAAATAAGAAGCAATTGGCGAGAATCACACAATTGACATAGTGATTTATGTGGAAACGCAATGCGGGAAAAAAACCATGGAGCAATGATAGTCGGTATTCTTATTATGCAAGGGAGAATTACAATAGCCGGTACAGGCATACAACCATCCTCTCCTCACAGACACATTGTACTTCACACAGTATTGTGTCTTGCTCACACACTCTACTACACATTACACACTCACCTCTATGGATATGCTCGTATATATAGCATCTTTCAAACAGTTAGGCTAACTGATTATAATTAGATCCACTAAATACACAATCTGTTCACAAAAGAGTGCATGCATGCACATTCTTAATATAGTCAATGCATGCATGTGCATGTGACCACATGGAAAATTCGTTGGCATGTTTCCAACAATGTCCACCTTGACAACAATTTACCTGATATACCATGCCTTTAATTAATTCATCACCTTTCTTGCAAGCCAAGAGAAGCCAAAAACCATCACAGATCTGCAACTTCTTTAACAGTATTGTTACGTGAACATGACTGCACGATTCACTCCAGTATGGCCCATTCTGCCTCCATTAGAAACATGTCTTATAAACCGATGCACTCATCCCATTTTGATACATTGGACGGTTAGTCAAATGCACAACACTTTGACCACCACAGAACACCACATCCTATACCTATCCAAACTTACCCAATAGATCCTTGCATTCTTTCAAGACATAACCTGAGGTAGATCTCATCTCGTCCAAATCTCATGAATCATAACCACAGACTAAATCATTGCAACCATTGTAGGTGATGCTTATGCTTCTATGTTTGAAGCACCCATTTCCATGCTCTTCACCTGGTTTTGCCATGTGACCACTGACAACACCAACTGCATGTGAAATGTTGACCATTTCCCTTATCAATCATCAAACTTCCTACTAGCATATAATACTTGAGACATATAACCATTTTTTTCTTCATCAATTAAGACATAAACCTGAAGAAAACTTACAATGGAAAGCCAAAGAGATTTTACCGGTTTCACATTATTCATACTGAATTTCTTGAGTATCTTCACCACATACTTCTATTGTGATAACCAAGCTTACCATATTTCATGTCTCTGTGTATTTTCATGCCCAAGATTTATTTTGTTGCTCCCAGATCCTTCATAACAAACGTCCTAACCAACTAAGCCAACCTGTTGACCTCAGCCATGCATGTGTTTGCAACAAGCATAACATATAACACGGAGATAATGAATATACCATAAACACAATGAAGGAATCAAACATCTTGTACCATTGTCCTGGCATGCTTCAGGCCATAGAATGATTCTTGAGTTTGCAAACAAATCCTCTGTTGCGATTCTAAACTAACCTTTCTGGTTGTTCCATATACATCCCCTTAAAAACTCCATGTAAAACAGTTTTAACATGTAGTTGTACTAACACAACTAGTGCTAACACAACATGAATAGAAACAAGCTTTTAACAACTGGTGAGAGACTTTCATGGAAATCAATACCTTCCAAATACCCTTATGCTACCAGTCGTGCTTTAGACCTTTCATCTTTTACTATGTCTGTTTTTATAAAAGGAGATTCATCAAACACTGCATCTATGTCCATGATGATTCTATGGGTAGTAGGATCCCACAGTCTGCATCCCTTAACATCATCACCATATCAAAGATCTACATGTTTGATATGGGTCCTGCTTAGAATGTTGATAAAAACATAAGCATCACAACCAAATAATTCCACATTTGAGTAATCACCAGATGACCTATTCATACCTCTTCCTGAATCTTTCTATCTTTTGCAACATATGGTGACCGAGTTACCAAATAGCACAACTGCTTTTGTCCACAACTATTGTTGCAACTTGGCATTACTAAACATGTCTATTCGATCTCATTTTCTTTGCAATAATTTCCAAGTTCCATGGATATGAACTTACCTTCATCATATATTCTCAAACACTTGATTGACCTGCCAACACACCAGCCTTTCTACAGACTGATGTAAGTCCCGCCCTCGACGGCACGGTCGCTCCACCAGGACCTTCTCTTCCTCACAGGCCCAAAGAGTCAACAGCTCTTCCACTCCCTCGGGATGTTCCTTACCCACATGATACTTCTCGGCGATCTCCTCTTCGCGTATCGGGAGATCGGGTCTCGCGATATCGCGAGCCTTGCAACACTGTCTTCGTGTAACCAAACGCCGAAACTCCGATCCCCGATGGTCAACAGTCAATGCTCCGTGTATCGGGGATTCCCCTATCGGGAAATCGGTAGATGAAAGGTCGTTAGTCACTCACCTTTCGAAACCCCGAATACCGATGCGCGATGCCACGTGTTTTTCTCCACACAATCTCCGTGGGACCCGTCGCAACTCGCGACCTCGCGATTTTCTCCGTGCTCCTTTCAACTTTGCAAGCACCGAAGTGCCGAGTCCCGAGTCTTCGGGATCTCGTGCCACCTGTCCCTCCGACGATCGACGGCTCCGATTAAATCGGGGAATCGCGACTCGCGATATCAACGTGCATGTATTTCTTGCACTCGCCAACCCCGATATGCCGATATGCAATGGCAAATGATTCTACCTGCGCCTGCGGGTTAACTCCCTCGCAACTCCTCCGCGATCTGACGGTCTGCGGGGTTTCGAAGATCTACTCGATAACTTCAAGTCGTCGATTTCTCTTCCTCTTGAAGAGTTCTCCACTTACCACCTTCTCTCTGTATGAACTTCACTGGGGTCTGTTCCCTCCGTGAAGCAAAGATGCTATCCCCCTTGAGCTTCTACAACTCCGACTCCTTCAGAGCTCTTCTCGAACACGCTCCATGTGCTCGGCCTTCAACCACTTTCAACAATGATGAAGTCTTCCAGGTCCTGAGCGTTCGCAGCCACAGCAAACCCGGACTTACCCTTCTCTCAGACTTGCTGCTGAGCCTTCACATTCGACCTGCACTCACCTGCACGGTTCGAATAACCCAATTCACTCTGGGCAACGAGAACAAGAGTTTAACTGCTTAGCCTCCTCGACGCACTCTATGCGGAGGAATTCAACTGCGCTCTATGCAGGAATCTCCTGGCTCAAGCAGGGAAACAATTGGAACTCATTCACTCATTCCTTCAGATTTTGAACCTGATATGCAATCACATATGCAACATATAGAAGATAAGCATACAAAGAAGCAAGTATGCAACAAAATAACATTAACAGCACAAAGAACTCAAACACAGCCATGGAATTGAATCAAGAGCTTTCTTCTATTAATTCAATCTGTACATGGGGTTTCTTCACGAACTCCCTGCTCTGTTCTCTATCGCTTTCTATTGCTAATGCTGAATAATAATCAATTACACAAGGAGGGTGCCTATATTTGTTTTCCCTCCTGGAAGTGAAACTGTCTAATCTACAACTAACCCTATCTACCAGCATTAAAACTATTTAATGTCTTCTTATCTATATTACAATACAAGTGTGCTTCCTATGAATGCGCTCATCCAAACGACGGCGCAACAATCTTCCTCGTGATTCAAAAATTGTATGAGCTGGCGCTGTCCAGCTGTTCCTTTCCCTCCATGCGCTGGCTCGCTTGATCAAAATGCGGATGCTCCTGCATCATACTCCTCGGCTCAAAAGATTTCATGGGCTCTTGTCCATGAGCTCCTGTACAGTATGCCCATGTTTCAAAATCATCGCTTCTGTCTCCCAGCTGGCATCCTCCACTGGGTGATTCTTCCACTTCACCAGGTACTCAAAATATTTCTTTCTCCTGGTCTTCCTTCCAATTCTTTTATCCAGTATGCACTCCATCTCAGGTTTCTGTGCAACTGGAAATTGCTTCTGCCACTGGATCACTGGTTCCTCAGTTCCAGTGCTTACTTCATCCCTGTAGGGGTATAAATCCGAAATATTGAAAATCGGAGATATTCCAATGCCCTCTGGCAACTCAAGCTCATATGCGTTCTCGCCAAATTTCCTCAGGATTCGGCACGGCCCAATTTTCTTCATTTTGAGTTTATTATATGTTCCCCTTGGGAACCTTTCTTTTCTCAAGTGCGCCAAAACCATGTCTCCCACTTCAAACTGAAGCTGCCTCTTCCTCTGATCGGCTCTGTGCTTGTACTCTTGATTGGACTTCTGTAGCCGCTGCTTTACCTTGACGTGAAGTTCCTGTATCGCTTCAGCGAACTCCTCAGCTCTCGCGCTGCTAGTCTCAGCCTGTTCTGACTCTCTGAGCTCATAAACTCCCCTTGGCTGTGTTCCATACAAAATTTGGAATGGGCTCTTACCTGTACTCCGATTCACCGAATCGTTGTACGCGAATTCTGCCTGTGGTAGGATCTGATCCCAACTGTTGTGATGCTTTGTCACCAGACTTCTCAACAGATCCCCCAAGCTTCTGTTGACTACTTCTGTCTGCCCATCTGTCTGCGGATGGTAAGCAGAACTGAATGCTAAGTCCATCCCTAACTTCTTCCATAGCGTCCTCCAGAAGTGACCTATGAACTTGGTATCCCTGTCTGAGACTATGCTCCTCGGCAATCCATGCAATCGCACGATCTCTTTGAAAAACAAGTTTGCGATGTGGGTTGCGTCACTGGTCTTATGACACGGAATGAAATGTGCCATCTTCGAGAACCTGTCCACCACCACAAAGATGGAATCAACTCCACGCTGTGTTCTCGGTAATCCCAAAACAAAATCCATGCTAATGGCTTCCCATGGCCTCTCAGGTACGGGCAACGACTGATATAACCCTGTGTTCTGTTTTCTGCCCTTCGCGTGTTGACATATCCTGCACCTGTCAACAAATATCTTCACATCTGCATGCCTGCCCGACCAATAATACGATTCGCTCATCTTGGCGAATGTTTTGTCATGTCCGAAATGACCTGCTAAGCCTCCACTGTGCTTCTCCTTCACCAAATTCTCTCTCATAGAGCAATCTGGAATGCACAATTGATTGCCTTTGAATAGCAATCCATCCTGGATCAAGAAATCTATCCACGGACTCCTATCTCTGAGAACTGGGTTCTCGACTGCTTCATAAGCTTCCCCGAAACCAACATCACATGCATACATATCTTTCAGGTTTTCAAAACCCAGCGTTTTGACCCTGAATTCCTGCAGCAACAAACATTTTCTACTCAAGGCGTCAGCTACCTTGTTCGCAGTCCCCGAAATGTGCTTTATCACAAATGTGAAATTCTGCATGTATTCCACCCATTTCGCATTCTTCCGATTCAGCTTCTCTTGCTGACTCACGAACTGTAATGCATGATTATCACTGTACAGCACAAATTCTTTGGGTATGAGATAATGCCTCCACTTCTTCAATGCCTGGATGATGGCATAGAATTATTTGTCGTATGTGGAGTACTTCAACTTCGCATCATCCAGCTTCTCGCTGTAATATGCTACAGGTCTGTCATCTTGACTTAAGACCCCTCCAACAGCGTACCCACTAGCGTCACACTTCACCTGGAAGGTCTTCCGAAAATCAGGCAGCACTAACACTGGCTGCTCTGTCATCTTTCGCTTCAACAGATTGAAGCTCCTTTCAGCCTCCGCTGTCCAATGGAAAACTTTATGCCGCTTCTTCACAGTGTCCATCATTGCGGCGCTAATTCCACTAAAATTCCGAATAAATTTTCTGTAGAAGCTTGCCAATCCATGGAAACTCCTTACCTCAAAAACATTTCTTGGCGATGGCCAATTCCTGATCACCTCTAACTTCTCAGGATCCATCTTCAATTCATTCGTCGATATTACAAACCCCAGATATATGAGTTATGTCTGCATGAAGGAACACTTCTTCAAATTTATCATCAGTTTCTCCTGCTGTAGTCTTTTCATCACCGTGGCCAAATGTCTCAAGTGTTCAGCCTTTGTTTTGCTGAAAATCAGTATGTCGTCTAGGTACACCACCACAAATTTGCCAATGAATTCCCGCAGGACCTCATTCATCAGCCTCATAAATGTGCTTGGCGCGTTTGTCAAACCAAATGGCATGACCAGCCATTCGTACAAACCCTCGTTTGTTTTGAATGTTGTCTTCCACTCATCTCTCTCTCTCATCCGGATCTGATGATATCCGCTCTTGAGATCAATCTTGGAGAAGTAATTTGCCCCGCTCAAGCAATCCATCAGGTCGTCCATTCTTGGCAGTGGAAACCTGTACCTGATGGTGATCTTATTGATCGCCCTGGAGTCTGTACACATCCTCCAGCCTCCACCCTTTTTTGGGCTCAGTACTGTCGGAACAACACATGGACTAAGACTTTCCCTCACCAGTCCTTTATCCTGCAGATCCTGTACCTGTCTTTTCACTTCCTCGTTCTCTTGAGGTGTCAACCTGTACGCTGCCTTATTTGGCAAACTTGCTCCGGGTATGAGGTCAATGTGGTGACTCACACTCCTCATCGGTGGCAACGAACGAGGTAGTTCGTCCACGATGATATCAGTGAACTCTCCAAGCAGTTCCTGAATCTCTTCTGGTAAATCATCCACTCTTGTGCTTGTCATGACAATTCTCGGCTTCCTGACAACAAAGAATTGTGGCTTCTCATCCTTCTCTAGCTCTATGAGAAGTTCTTTCCCACTCATGAGAAGTATGGTACTGTTCACTTCCGGCTTCACTTCCTTATCCTTGATCGGAAGCAACGTATGGGATCTCCCATCCTTCTCCAAGGTGTATGTGTTCATTCTCCCGTCATGAACCACATGTCTATCATACTGCCATGGTCTCCCCAATAAAACATGACAGACATCCATGGGTATAACGTCACACAGAATTTCATCCCTATAATCGCCCATTTTAAAATTTACCAAGCATTGTTTTGTAACACATACATGGTGTCCTTTCTGCAGCCACATCACTTTGTATGGACTCGGGTGCTTGTTCGTTTTCAGCTCCAGTTTCTCCACCATCTCGGTCGAAACGAGATTATCGGTGCTCCCACTGTCCACTATGACCTTGCATTTCCAGCCCTTGGTCTTGCAAGTCGTCCGGAACAGTCTGCATCTTTGCGCTGAGCTGTCCACCTCTTTCTCAGGTGTCAAGAGAGCCTTGTGCACTGTCAGTGACTCCCCACTCCCAGTGTCTTCATCCTCCACGTCACGCCTCTGCGCCTCAACGACGTGAGTTTCACTTCTATCCATTTTTCTATCTGGACAGTCAACGGCCTTGTGTCCGTCTTTACCACACGTGAAACATGTGATAACTCCTCCTCTGCCTCTTCCTCTACCTCGGGTACGAGGAAATGTGTTCCCATCAGCATATCCACCTTGCTGATCATCTTGCTGCCTCCTCGGCTCAAAATTTTGTTGCCTCTGCTGTGAGGTTCCACCTCTTTCAGCTCTTCCCTGAGGTCTCTTCCAATCCTCCTTGGGCTTCTTTGTTCTTTCCGGGACAACAGCTTTGCCTCTTGGCTGACTTCTGCCTCGCTCTCGCTGTCCCTGCTTGCGGCTCAGCTTTTCTTTGGCTCTTAGAGCCATCTGGTACGCATCCTCAACTGTGCGGATGGTAACCATGCTCAACTCGTCCTGAATATCATACCTGAGACCATTCAGGTATCTCGCCACCTTCTCGTCATCACTCTCCCGATGACCTGCTCGAATGTTGAGCCTGTAGAATTCTTCAGTGTATTCTCTCACCGTCATCAGCTTCTGTCTCAGGTTCTGCATGCGCCTGAACAGAGTGATCTGGTAATCCCTCGGAATGAACTTCGCCTTCATCTTGGCGATCATCTGATCCCAGCTTTTGATCTTTTGTTTTCCCTTGGAACGTCTGTCTGCCTACAGCTCGTCCCACCATAAGGCTGCGTGTCCCTTCAGCTTGGTGACAGCATGTCTCACCTTCTTGTCCTCTTTGATGTCTTCGTAGTCGAAGTAGGTGTCGAGTGCTCGGATCCAATCCAGCAATTCCTCTGCGTCTAGACTTCCCTCATAGACGGGAATGTCCATCTTAGTCTTCGAGCTCATCCTCGAAATGGCTCTAATCAACCTTTCGGTTGATGCATCCTCTGTCGTGGCTTCTTCTTCGGCATGTCCAGCTTCCTCTTCAACCTCAGGATCGCTGAACTCTGCTGCATCAACACCACGTCTCTGCGCAGTCTCCATCTCTTCAAGTCTGGCTCGTAGATCTCTCATCTCTCGCTCTATCTCAGCATTACCTGTTGGCCTACCCCTTCTTCGGGCATCCCTGTCCTCACGATCAGGTGACTGCCTTTCTCTCCTGGGCGGAATTATGTTTCTTCTGTCTATGCTTCAGAAAACAAAGACACTCCCGCTCGGATACCACCTGACGTAAGTCGTGAGTATCAGAGTGCTTTCCTTTCCTCTTTCTCTCTTCCTATCTGAAATATACAGACAAGATTTCCGGGCTCTGATACCACCTGACGTAAGTCCCGCCCTCGACAGCATGGTCACTCCACCAGGACCTTCTCTTCCTCACAAGCCCAAAGAGTCAACAGCTCTTCCACTCCCTCGGGATGTTCCTTACCCACAGGATACTTCTCGGCGATCTCCTCTTCGCGTATCGGGAGATCGGGTCTCGCGATATCGCGAGGCTTGCAACACTATCTTCGTGTAACCAAACGCCAAAACTCCGATCCCCGATGGTCAACGGTCAATGCTCCGTGTATCGGGGATTCCCCTATCGGGAAATCAGCAGATGAAAGGTCGTTAGTCACTCACCTTTCGAAACCCCGAATACCGATGCGCGATGCCACGTGTTGTTCTCCACACAATCTCCGTGGGACCCGTCGCAACTCGCGACCTCGCGATTTTATCCGTGCTCCTTTCAACTTTGCAAGCGCCGAAGTGCCGAGTCCCGAGTCTTCGGGATCTCGTGCCACTTGTCCCTCCAACGATCGACGGCTCCGATTAAATCGGGGAATCGTGACTCGCGATATCAACGTGCATGTATTTCTTGCACTCGCCAACCCCGATATGCCGATATGCAATGGCAAATGATTCTACCTGCGCCTGCGGGTTAACTCCCTCGCAGCTCCTCCGCGATCTGACGGTCTGCGGGGTTTCGAAGATCTACTCGATAACTTCAAGTCGTCGATTTCTCTTCCTCTTGAAGAGTTCTCCACTTACCACCTTCGCTCTGTATGAACTTCACTGGGGTCTGTTCCCTCCGTGAAGCAAAGATGTTATCCCCCTTGAGCTTCTGCAACTCTGACTCCTTCAGAGATCTTCTCGAACACGCTCCCTGTGCTCAGCCTTCAACCACTTTCAACAGTGCTGAAGTCTTCCAGGTCCTGAGCGTTCGCAGCCACAGCAAACCCGGACTTACCCTTCTCTCAGACTTGTTGTTGAGCCTTCACATTCGACCTGCACTCACCTGCACGGTTCGAATAACCCAACTCACTCTGGGCAACGAGAACAAGAGTTTAACTGCTTAGCCTCCTCGACGCACTCTATGCGGAGGAATTCAACTGCGCTCTATGCAGGAATCTCCTGGCTCAAGCAGGGAAACAATTGGAACTCATTCACTCATTCCCTCGGATTTCGAACCTGATATGCAATCACATATGCAGCATATAGAAGATAAGCATACAAAGAAGCAATTATGCAACAAAATAACATTAACAGCACAAAGAACTCAAACACAGCCATGGAATTGAATCAAGAGCTTTCTTCTATTAATTCAATCTGTACATGGGGTTTCTTCACGAACTCCCTGCTCTGTTCTCTATCGCTTTCTATTGCTAATGCTGAATAATAATCTGAATAATAATCAATTACATAAGGAGGGTGCCTATATTTGTTTTCCCTCCTGGAAGTGAAACTGTCTAATCTACAGCTAACCCTATCTACCAGCATTAAAACTATTTAATGTCTTCTTATCTATATTACAATACAAGTGTGATTCCTATGAATGCGCTCATCCAAACGACGGCGCAACAATCTTCCTCATGATTCAAAAATTGTATGAGCTGGCGCTGTCCATCTGTTCCTTTCCCTCCATGCGCTGGCTCGCTTGATCAAAATGCGGATGCTCCTGCATCACAGACCCACCTTTCTAACCTGGACACACAACTTTGCATTCGAACAACTTTGACCAAATCCGGCCAAACCAACCCAAGTTAACCTTTGTTTCTCACCTCTAGGGACTTCACACTAGAGTCTCAGTGCTCCACCTTAACACAAGCATTCCCTTGACCAAATCTGGCCAAGCCGGCCAAGTAAGCCTTCACCGCTTACCTTGAGGCCCATTTACAATGGAGTTCACCAAGCCTTTTATAGGCTTCATTACATGCAATCCATGGACACAATACCACAAGTTACCCAAAAAACATGGACCCGAAAAACCATGTGCTTTGACCTAAAAAACAAATTTAAGTCACTAACTCTCTCACCGAGTCAAGGTTAACCCAACATACATGCCTCCCACATATTCAATCTACCTAAATCTATGTTTAGACTTTTTCATAAGTGACACAATAAACCAGGGGTGGTATGCATACCTATCTAGGTCTTATAAATGTATGTCCATTTACATGAAATCAATTATTTTTACAACTCCAAGGTAAATACATTTTTTTTTCGTTCACTGTGACTCAACCATCATCACTCTTGTTGTTTCCTTGTTGTTTGAGCAGATCCCGCATCTTGAGGTTCCATGGCTCAAAGTTGTTTTTGGAGTTGAATTTCTCCACCTCAAACTTTGAACTCTACACTTTTTCTATTAGCACAAACATGATTTTTCACGGGTATCACTCCAGAGGTATCATACCATGGGTATCGCTCCACTACTAAAACGTGATCAATGATGATCAGGTTATCACCCCACCAAAGAGACGTGTAGAGCGATGATAACTATTTTATTTCCATTAGCATTTCTCCATCACATTGAAAGAGGGTATCACGCCCATCACAGTCTTCAAGGAGCGATAGGCCAAAGAATATTGTCCCCTGCAACAAATCTGTCTTTCAGCACGCGACACATAGATCTCCACACACATGTTTCAATAGATGGAATTGGTTGAGCTTTCTTTTCTTCAGCATGCTAGATCTCGCTAAATGGATTTTTTAGATTCACTCAAATCCTCTTAGCTCGGCACAGCTACTCTCATATCCAACGACCAGATTCTCTTATTCATTGCTCTCGTATCCTTCAACTATGTGCTCTGATACCACTTGTTGTGCATCGGAAGAAAAACAGAGCATAAACATAGCATAAAACTGAGAACATCAAACCAAACACAACACAACAACAATCACACAATTGACACTATGATTTATCTAGAAACCCAATGCAGGAAAAAAACACAGGGAAATGATGTATTCTTATTATTCAAGGGAGAATTACAATAGTCACCACAGGCATACAACCATCCTCTATGTAATACCCCAAGGCCAAGCCCCTGCTGGATTGTAATTTTGTTTATAGGATGGTGAGATGAATGGTTATAAGCTGAGAGACTTATGTGTTTATTAGGCTGGTGAGCCAGATGCTAAGGCCAATGAGCCTGACTTTGTATATGTAAATATGCAGATCATTGATAAAATATAAACATCATTGCATGTAGACTGACCACGAAGAAAGAGTGATGGGGGACTAAGCTTCCACAAGGTCGGTAAGGGAAAGAGGGGCTAAGCTTAGGGGCTTAAGTCCTTGAGAATAATAATTTATTATTATTCCAAAGTTGTGTGAAAGACATGTTTTTATCCTAAGTCCTGGGAGAGGCAACGTGTGCAAAAGGGAACGCATGCAGCTCCAAGAAGACAAGTGTCGACTTGGGCGCATGCAGTTAAAAACTGAAGTGTCAACTATGTTGGGGGTTCATTGTTCATTCTTCCCCATCCTCCGTCTGAAACCGTCAGACCTCTGTGGTCGACCTCTGCCCCTCACGCACATCTAGAATCAGTAATCTGTGAGTCCAACTGCGTTGGAGTTCACTTGCCATTCTCGATTCCTGTGAATTTTGTCTAGCCTCTGTGTTTTGACCTCGTCATACCCACGCATAGCCGAGAAATCACCCAACTGGAGGGAAAACTGACTTGTGTCATCCTTGAACCCAGCATATATGCTCTTGCAGAGAGCCGAGTTTATACCTGGACCGTTTGGGTTGTTGCCTTCTGTTTTCTTGATTTGTTTGACCAGTTAACATTGTAGTCACCCATACCTTGTTGGAACTGAGTCAAAAGCGGCTGAAGAAGCGAGTTGTCAGGCACGTGGTAGAAGAGGCAGGTTGTCAGGCCTGTGAGTAGCTCTCTCCAGCTGAGTGATTTCGTTGGGAAGTGATTTTCTCCCAGAGAGATTCCAACACCAACTATGGAGCTCTAATAATTCCTGATCCGACCTGATGCCGAGAGCCTGAGAGGGAGGTGAAGCAGTTGATGGACTATGTGACAATGAAGGTGTATACTCTCAGGTGGAACAGGCATGTGGGGAATGAGAGTCTGTGAGTAGTGGGCGTAAGAAAGATCCTGGAGAGAATCCTTCTGGTTGCACTGTGTAGTTTGCCTGTAACCCTAGCCTAGTCTAAGATTCCCTTTCCCTGGGTGGAGCTTAGTCCCAGCTTGGGGGTGACACACTGTTGAACGTGATGAGAAGCATGGTCTATGGCTGGGAAGTCCGTGGAAGGTCTGCACGTAGTTGGTGGTGTTACTTCAGTTGAAAAGATAAGTATCATTACTGTGCTTAATTTATATGTTATGCATGTTTGTAATACTTGAATGTTATCATGTATTATGTTGCGTATATGAATTATTGTCTATTACATTTGAATCTATATGGTAGCAGTAACTTTGTGTTATATGTTTTATTTCGATTAAAATGCATGTTAGATATATCTATGTATGTATGTATTTTCGCGTGGTAGCATTGCCCGGCCTGTTGGTGGTCGAGGATGTTACAAATTGGTATCAGAGCCAAGGTTTCGACACTAAGCCTGGATGGGTCGGATAAGTGGTCTTTGGACCCAAGGTTTCGAGTGGAAATTGTGTTTGGAGGAACTAATTTTGAACCTTAGAATGTTCTTGAGTGTCAAGGGGTTACTTGGTCGTGTTACGAGGCTCAGGAGGTGTAGCGGTATCATAAAACCGCAATAGGCATGGTATTTGGCCTGAGAGAGAGAGAGATCGCAATTCTTGAGGTGTTGGATCCATAGGATCTGTTCGGAAGGAAGGGAAATTCTTTATGACCGTCAGATCTGGAGAAGGTGCAGGAGGGTTATCCTGGAAGCCTTTCGGAGTTCGGCAATCGGGAGAAGCAGGGTGCGTTGAAGCACAAAATTCTGAAGTCCAAAGCTCCGAGGTCCCGGAAGATATCTACACCGTAGATCTGAGGGGAGAGCTTGATCGTTATATCTTGAGAAGTCACGCACGGGTTAGTCACGAGAACCCTTCGGAATTCGCAAAATCGAAAGATTGGAAGTGGAGAGAGGTGAACACCTCTGAGGCAAGGAATCGCGAAGTGGATCTCAACCATTGGTTGCAGGAGAGATAAGGACCATCGATTATCCAGGGAGAGTCTGGAACTATGGAAATCAGGAGAAGAGGAATGTGTTGATGCACAAACTTTCGAAGCCCGAAGTTTCAAAGTGAAAGGGTAGATGTGGTGGGGTCAGATGACGGCGGCTGGGGTGACATGGACCTTCCTAGGCATACCACGTGCCATCACCTTAGTTGGTGACAATTGTACTATGTAGGCTCAAAGGATAGAGAAGACAGAAGTTTGGAAGTCGCGAGATTGGAAGGGAAGAAAGCATGAAAGCTTCCATAACCTGAAGACCCGAAGCTCCAAAGTCCCTAAGCTTCAATGACAGAAGTTCCACAGCGAGTGTCAGTCGTTGGATGTTGGGTAGACGTGGACCGTTAATCCACCCTACTTCGCGAGTTCGTTAATTCGGAACTCTAAGAGTCTGTTGTGATGTATGATGAAGACTTCATAAACTCGAAGTCCTAATTAAGCACCTATTGATCTAGCATTTGGTCATAGCTTGTGGTCGCATGGGTTGGGGCTAAGAGAAAAGGGCTAAGGCTTGAAATTGTTACAGAGTTGAGGAGAGCTCGAAAAATTCATGAAATCTAAATGTTCCTTAAATCAGATTTGGTTTATGAATGTTGTGGGATTTATTGAGGAATGATGGCCTGACAAATTTCGGTTGACTAGACGTTGTGTTTGTAGAGTTCAATGAGTTTCAGGACCAAAGCGAATTGCCACTAAGTGCAGAGAAATGGAGGAGGCATAGAATGCTTCCAATTAAGAGAATGAAGCTAAAGGGATGGCTGTTCATTTGGGAGTTGAAGGGTTGAACTCCAATGGGCATGGAGAAGAGATAGATAAGGAAGGGCATATGATGAAAATCATTGAAAGATTGCAGAGAGATGCCCAGACTCACCAAGAAGATAACAGAAAGCTCATGAAAGCTAAGTAAAAATGGGGAGAATTCAACTTAAAGTTGATGAAGAGTCTGGAGAGAATAGAAAAGAAGTTGGATAAGGAGACTGACTCAAGAAAAACAGGGAGTCGCAAGACCCTGAGAAGAAAAGAAGATCAAGAAGCGTTAGCAGGCATCATCGCCACTCCCCGAAGCAGTCCAATAAGGAGGCACATAGTATTTCAAGCCCATCTCCTACCAGAAAGCATAGGAGATCTGGAGTGGATGAGATGAAGGGAGAAATGAACAAGATTAAACCTCCCACATTTGATGGAGAACACAAGAAGGAGGAAGATGCTGAAACATGGTTGCTTGGCATGCGGAAATATTTTCAACTGCAAAATTATTCCTCTCATGCAGAAGGAAGAATTGCAATGTATCAACTGAAGGGAAAGGCATACATGTGGTGGGATCATCTTGTGCAGGTGCAGCACATTAGAGAAAAATATGTTACTTGGAAAGAATTCAAGAAGTATTTTGAAAGGAAATACTTGACTAAAAGATACTATGACAGAAAGATGAAAGATTTATTTCAACTCAAGTTGGGCAGCATGACCATTGATGAATACAAATGAAGGTTTTTGGAATTGTTGAAATATGTTCCATTCATCAAAAATGAGACTGTCAAGATTCAAAGGTATCTTAGTCGACTGCCACCTTCCATCGATAACAAGATTCGGTATGATGACCCTAAGACTATGGAAGAAACTATAAGGAGAGAAAAATGCTTGTATGAGCATCAAAATGAAAAGTCTGCTTTCTTGAAGGCTTGGGAAGACAAGAAGAATTTCAACATGGATCAGAGGAAGAAGGGAGCTAAGCCACCCTTTTTCAGAAACAGTCCTCAAGGACAGCCATCTTTTAGAGAGCCCGGGAAGGCTGAAGTGGGTGGGCAAAGGCCAAGACAGCCACCTATGGAATGTTGGGGTTGTAAAGGAAACCATAGGTACAGAGATTTCCCCCACATAAATGACAAAGTAAGAGTTGTCCACAATGTTCAGCAGGCTAAAACAGTGGAGGACATGGGCAGTAGAATACCAAGAATCTACGTAGCCCTAGATAACAAGCAAGCATAATATCAGTCGCACATGATTGAAGTTGAAGGTATGATCAATAACCATGCCTTTACTATTTTAATTGATTCAGGGGCTAGTCATAGTTATATAGATCCTAAAGTGGTGGAAAGTTTGCAATTTCCAAGAAGCAACCATGAGAAATCTTGATTGGTGCAGCTGGCTACAAGAGCCAAGAGGAAAGTTGTTGAGTCGGTTAAATCATGTCCAGTGGACATAAATGGACTAAGTACTAAGGCATACCTGAATATCTTTCCTTTAGGTTCTTATGATTTCCTAATTGGTATGGATTGGTTGAACAAGCACCATGCCATATTAGATTGCCGTAACAAGGAATTCACTTGCCTGGATGAAGAAGGAAACTCAAGGAAAGTGCAGGGAATTCCAAGGGAAATCACTGTCAGATAAATCCTAGCAATGCAGCTGAAGAAGTGCTACAGGAAAGGTTGTCAAGTATTTGCAGCCCATGTGGAGGAAACACCTAAGGATAAGGTGTCAAATATTGAATATCTTGCGGTACTAAAAGAGTTTGAAGATGTATTCTAGGAGGTACCCGGACTACCCCCAAAGAGAGATATTGACTTCTCTGTAAACTTGATGCCTAGAGCAGCTACAGTGTCGAAAGCTCCTTACAGAATGAGTACTCCAGAGCTGAAAGAACTGCAATTGCATCTTGAAGAGTTGTTGAAGAAGGGGTCTATATGCCCAAGTGTGTCACCTTGGGGAGCCTCGGTCCTATTCGTGAAGAAGAAGGATGGGACGTTGAGATTGTGCATCGATTTTAGACAGTTAACAAAGTGATTGTTAAGAACAAGTATCCTCTGTCGTGGATCGATGATCTCTTTGACCAGTTGAAGGATGCTAAGATATTTTCAAAAATAGATCTTAGATCAGGATATCACCAGGTAATAATAAAGGATGAAGACATCGGCAAGACCGCCTTAAGAACAAGGTATGGTCACTATGAATTCACAGTGGTGGCATTTGGGTTGTCGAATGCACCCGTTGTTTTTATGTGCCTAATGAATGGTATATTCATGGACTATCTGGACAAGTTTGTCATACTCTTTTTGGATGAAATCCTGGTGTATTTCAAGTCGGAGGAAGAGCATGAACAACATCTGATGATGGTGTTGCAAGTGTTAAGAGAGCACCATCTTTATGCCAAATTAAGAAAGTGTTCATTTTATCAAAAGCAAATCCATTACTTGGGGCATATCATTTCAAAGGATGGGATAGTTGTGGATCCTAAGAAGATAGAAGCCATCAGAGAATGGTCAACACCTAAGAATGTGACAGAAGTCAAATCCTTTATGGGTCTAGCTAGCTATTACAGAAGGTTCATTGTAGGATTCTCAAGGATAGCTCACCCCATCACTTCCTTGCAAAGGAAGGAGAATAAGTTTCAGTGGACGAAAGATTGTGAGAAAAGCTTCCAGCAATTGAAGCAGTTGTTAACCAGTGCTCCAATCCTGAGGATTACAGATCCGAATGAGGATTTAGTGGTTTGCACAGATGCATGCAAAGAAGGACTGGGAGGAGTCCTCAACCAAAATGGATTTGTCATATGTTATGAATCCAAAAAATTGAAAGAGCATGAAAAAAACTATACCACTCATGATTTTGAGTTGGCGTCCATAGTGCATGCTCTGAAGAAATGAAGGCAATACCTCATGGGGAGGAGATTCAAACTGAGGATAGACCATAACAGTCTGAAGTATTTGTTTGATTAGCCAACCTTAAATGCTAGGCAGAGTAGATGGTTGGAATTCCTTTGTGAATATGACTTTGATATCAGGCATATCAAAGGAAAGGAGAACAAAGTGGTGGATGCACTTAGCAGGAGAGTACATGAACTACATGCTACAACCATTAGCATGTATCAAATTGATATTAAAGGCAGAATTTTGGAAGTTGCAAATGCAGATTTGTAGTACAAGGAATCGGTAGCAAAGCTACAACAAGGCAAGATGCTATATAAAGTGGAAGATTATAAATTGGAAGTGGATGGAACACTCATGTACAAAAATAGAATTTATGTACCTAATTCTCAAGAATTGAGAATTATGATTTTGAAGGAAATGCATAATGTGCCTTATGTTGGGCACCCTGGATATCAGAAAACAGTGGCAGCAGTCAAAAGTCATTACTTTTGGCCAGGTATGAAGAAATAAATTGCAGATTACATCGCTAGATGTATGGAGTGCCAGAAGGTTAAAGCTGAGCATAGGCACCCAGCAGGGTTGTTGCAACCTTTACCCATTCCTGAGTGGAAGTGGGAGGTAGTGACAATGGATTTCATCAGAGGATTGCCTAGAACCAGAAAGCAACATGATTCAATCATGGTGGTGGTGGACAAGCTTACGAAATTTTCCCATTTCATTCCATTAAAGACTACTCATAAGGCAGCTAACATTGTTGATATTTTTATGAGGGAAATAGCACGATTGCATGGTGTTCCCAAGACAATTGTGTCTGAGAGAGACCCGAAATTCACCTCAAATTTCTGGAAAGGGATACTCAAGGGATTTGGAACGAATCTGAGCTTCAGCAATACTTATCATCCTGAGTCTGATGGGCATACAGAGAGGGTGAACCAAGTGATAGAATACATGCTAAGGATGTATGTGATGGACAAACCATCTAAATGGGAAGACTACCTACACTTGGTAGAATTCGCCTACAACAATGGGTATCAAGCATCGTTGAAGATGAGCCCATTTGAAGCACTTTATGGCAGAAAGTGCAATACTACAGTAAGTTGGGATAACCCAGCTGATAGAGCAGTAGTTGGGCCATATTTTCTCAAGGAAATGGAAGAGAAAATGTTGAAGATTAAGCGGAATTTGAAAGTTGCCCAATATAGGTAGAAGATTTATGCCGATAAGAACAGAACCCACCGAGACTTTAAAGTGGGTGATCACGTTTTCTTGAAATTAAAATCCAACAGAAGTTCCCTAAGGCTGAGAAACTGTTCAAAGTTGGCAACTAGATTTTGTGGACCGTTTGAAATCCTAGAAAGGATTGGACCAGTTGCATATATGCTTGCATTACCTGCATCCATGATTGTACACAATGTGTTTCATATTTCATTGCTTAAGAAATATATACCTGATGCTAATCATGTAATTAATTGGATTGTGATTCAAGTGGAGCAAGAAGGCGTCTTGCAAGTGCATCATGTGCGCATATTGGACCGGAAGAGAAAACAGCTCTGGAATCGAGCCATAGGTCTTGTAAAGGTCCAGTGGACCTGGTACGATCCTGAGGACTCAACATGGGAACATGAATATGCTATGTGGGTAGAGTACCTGCATCTTTTTGAAGATTTTGGAAATCTTGTTGATGTTGTGTAAAGATTTGCACTGAGGACAGTGCAAAAATAAGGGGAGGGGATTGTAATACCCCAAGGCCAAGCCCTTGCTAGATTGTAATTTTGTTTATAGGTTAGTGAGTCGAGTAGTTATAAGCTGAGAGACTTATGTGTTCATTAGGCTGGTGAGCCAGATGCCAAGGCCAATGAGTCTGACTTTGTATATGTAAATATGCAGATCATAAATAAAATATAAACATCATTGTGTACAGACCGACCATGAAGAAAGAGTAATGGGGGAATAAGCTTCCACAAGGTGGGTAAGGGAAATGGGGCTAATATTAGGGGCTTAAGTCCTTGAGAATAATATTAGGGGCTAAAAGGTTGGAAAGAGGGGCTAATATTAGGGTCTTAAGTCCTTGAGAATAATAATTTATTATTATTCCAAAGCTGTGTGAAAGACATGTTTTTATCCTAAGTCCTGGGACTCAGAGGCAACGTGTGCAAAAGGGAACGCATGCAGCTCCAGGAAGACAAGTGTCAACCTGGACGCATGCAGTTAAAAGTTGAAGTGTCAGTTGTGTTGGGGGTTCGTTGGTCATTCTTCCCCATCCTCCGTCTGAAATTGCCAGACCTCTATGGTCAACCTCTGCCCCTCACGCACCTCTGGAATCAGTAATCAGTGAGTCCAACTGCGTTGGAGTTCACTTTCCATTCCTGATTCCTATGAATTATGTCTGGCCTCTGCGTTTTGACCTTGGAATACCCACGCATACCCGAGCAATCACCCAATGGGAGGGAAAACCAACCTGTGTCATCCTTGAACCTAGCATATCCTCTCTTGCAGAGAGTCGAGTTAGTACCTAGACTGTTTGGGTCACTGCCTTTTGTTTTCTTGAGTTGTTTGACCAATTACTGTTGTAGTCACCCATACCTTGTTGGAACTGAGTTGAAAGCAGCTAAAGAAGCAGGTTGTCAGGCCCGTGGTAGAAGAGGCAGGTTGTCAGGCCTGTGAGCATCTCTCTCTAGGTGAGAGAGTTTGTTGGGAAGTGGTTTTCTCCCAAAGAGAGTCCAGCACCAACTACGGAGCTCTAAGAATTCTTGATCTGACCTGTTGCCGAGACCCTGAGAGGGAGGTGAAGCAGTTGATGGACTGTGTGACAGTGAAGGTGTATACTCCCAGGTGGAACAAGCATGTGGGGAATGAGAGTCCATGAGTAGTGGGCGTAAGAAGGCTCCTCGAGAGAATCCTTCTAGTTGCACTGTGCAGTTTTCCTATAACCTCAGCCTAGTCTAGGATTCCCTTTCCCTAGGTGGAGTTTAGTCCCAGCTCAAGGGTGACCCACTGCTAAGCGTAATGAGCAACATGGTCTATAGCTGGGAGGTTCGTGGAAGGTCTACACGTAGTTGATGGTGTTACTCCAGTTGAAAAGATAAGTATCATTACTGTGCTTAATTTATATCTTATGCATGTTTGTAATACTTGAATGTTATCATATATTATGTTGCATATATGAATTATTGTCTATTACATTTGAATCTATATGATAGAAGTAACTTTGTGTTATATGTTTTATTTCGATTAAAATGCATGTTAGATATATCTATGTATGTATGTATTTCCACGTGGTAGCATTGCCCAGTCTGTTGGTGGTCGGGGATGTTACACTCTCCTCACAAACACAGTGTACTCCACACAGTATTGTGTCTTTCTCACGCACTCTACTACACATTGCACTCTCACCTCTATGGGTATGCTTGTATATATATCATCTCTCAAACAATTAGACTAACTGATTAAAATTAGATCCACCAGTTACACAATTTGTTCACAAAAGAGTGCATGCATGCACATTCCTAATATAGTTGCATGCATGTGCATGTGATCGCATGGGAAATTCATTGGCATGTTTCCAACACTCAGATCCTATGTGCGGCCAAGAGTAGAGTGGTAGTTTATTCAGTGATAATAGAGGGATTTTTCTAGAGAATGAACTAAGGTAGTGGAGTGATTATGCTATTGTATGATAGTATGGTTTTTAAGTGAGACAATTGTATGTGATACCAAGCTAAGTGATTTCTCTTTTCCATAGCTATTAGCAAAGAAATGTGATTTTGGCCACAAATTTCTTGTATGTTGTTTTACATTTCCAAATTATTGTTTATGTGGATCTAATCATTAGTTTTCCATTGGTTTGATGTACTCTCTTGGTATGCAATGCCTACACTCTAGTTTTCGTATAGTGCTTTATTTAAGCAGTGCTATTTTTTTCATAGGTTTTTTCTAATGTTCAATGGTTAGATGTAGGAATTAATTATGAGTGCAAAGGTTTGATGTACTCTCATGGTATGCAATGCCTACACTCTAGTTTCAGTATAGTGTTGTATTTAAGCAGTGCTATTTTTTTCATTGGTTTTTTCTAATCTTCAATGGTTAGATGTAGAAATTAATTATGAGTGCAAATCCAATTATCATGAGCTGGAAAATTCAATATGGTATCAACGTTGGTACAACTAGAGTTTATCAACCAACATACAAAGAACGATGTTGCATGTGATAAGGAGTTACTATTGGAGGATTTTAGTGGGTGAGAGATTGAAATGATCCATGCATGAGATAGGCACAATCCCTATGAGGGACGAGTGAGTGGGATGCCCAAGAAATCTCCAATGATTGGAACAGATCCATGCTTGAAATAGGTATTGGGACCTATGAAAGGTGAGAAAGTGTGATGTGATGTCACGAAGCTCTAGTGATGGAGTGTTGTTCATTGAACTTATGATAGGTTCAGGCCCTGTGAGAAGTTGCATCCTCTTGCTGATAGAAGTAGACCTGGGGACTTCATCTTGTTGACCAATATTTTATCATATTCATTTTAGAGGGGGTTTTAAAATTATGAAAAATAAAGTCAATATATTGTAGGTATTGGTTGGGTATCTAGGAGTTTATAAGTATTGTGGGGGGTATAAAAAATGATATGTAGTAAAAATAAAAATAAATTAATTGAAAAAATGTATTGGAAGGGGGGTTCAACAAAAGGATTTTGGGAGGATTTTATCAATATATAGTGAAATTAGAAGTATTATTTAATATTCCACTAACCCAAATGATGTCACAAGTTCCTTAAATGAAGACTCCCATGAAAACAAAATTCTTACATGAGCTGAGATGGGAAAATTTACCATGTGATAGGTCATTGATTTTCACTAACCTACCCTAATTTCTAAGATTTGGATGCAAGGCTATCCAACCTTGATTTAAGTTGCCATCTCAATCACGCTTCTATTGTGTTCTCAAATTCCTCAATCTGGACCAAGTGCAATAATGACAGGTAACCAAAATAATAGTATCATAATATATCATTTAAACAAATTACCAAAACACTTAGATGTTGCCGAAATTCTTGAGCTGCAGAAATCGTTAATCATCGTTGGAACCCGTGTGCGTTGCAGGAATTATTAAGTGTTGCCAAAATAAGTTCATGCTACAATAATGTTGAAGGAGTTACAGAAAATTTCAACCATACACCTGAGCCTTCACTCTGATAGATCCATTCATGTCAATTGATTTATTTCAATAGAACCATAAAAGTCAAATCCCTTCATCCATCAGTTCGCAAGCTAGGCGCTATAACCATTTGTTTGATTCCTTTAACTCAATTACTCGTGGATGCAAAGAAAGGTAATAGTAACATTCAACCTCTAAAACGTTTTAGCATCAAATCAATTCACACTCAGCAGAATTGTTACACAGGAGTCAATTTCATATTGTAACCACATAATTAATAAATGCAGAGAAGCCTTCACGCATAGTTCAGAAATATGTTGTTTCATTAAAAGAATTATGCATATGATTTCTACAATCACATAAATCCCCTTTCCTCTCTATTGGCCAGATCTACATTTGCGTGGCCACCCCCTCATCGTGTATTTACAACTCTTATTTATCATGGAAGATAGACTCCCATCTCTCCAAACAACTCCTAAACTAAAGGCTATAAAACTGTAACTGGTTTTTTTTAATAGAAATCTATCTCTATCTCCTATGAACCAAATTATTCAGCTCTATCTATTTTTCCAGCTAATTATCTTCTAGACCTTGCATAGCTGTTTACGAGGATCATTCCTCTTACATCATTTTAGGCTTTTTATAACCTATTTACAAACTTAGGAAATCTTAGATAATTTACAAAAAATCATAAAAGAATTTAGTCTCTTGTTGACGGTTTTAAATTTGTCTGACAACAGTAAGGGTTCTCCCTAGTAAGAAGTTGCAATTAGACTTCTCACCGTTTGGAATAGGGAACCCATCGGGATTTTGGCCATTTTAGTTTTACCATTTGCAGCCTAGTCCACCGATGAGGGTGAGTGATGAGTGGTTATGCAAACGGAAGATGTAGATGAAGACTATGTAAATGAAGGTATCTAATCTACTTCTAATCTACCCTATCCTACCTAGGTGTGAACTATAGTAACAAAATGAGTTGTAATGAAACTAAACTATGCATAAATCTGATCCAGTTGGTTATTGGTGGCCACCCACCTATTTCAACTGGATCCTCTTGTCCATTTTTAGTTATGCACGTTCTTATATACTTCTTTGTAATTGTGGGTTCTACACTTCTGGGATTGTCTTAAGCCCTACACATGTTCCAGGTGGATATTGGTGGCCTCTCACCTAATCCAACTGGATTATTTTGTATGTTTTCATGTCATCACATCTTGTTGTACTTACAGGGCCGTTTTGGAGGCCTAAACAGTGTTTTTTTGGCTCGCCACAGTCAAACTGTAGACATAGTCAAATTTTGAAGGTAGAATGTGTAGTTATCTGAAAGACCTTTCCAACGGGCTATCACGCGCCTAAAACGGAGGTCTTATGAAAAAGTTACGACCCCGGGAAGTTGAGGTACCAACTTACCCATAGGGGCCCACATGACTTTTGATGTTTCACCTTCTAGGGTTAGGTTTTTGGATGTCTAGAATTTTGGAATTCATGAGTAATATCAAAAATGCCTCTAGAGCCTCATTTTAATTCATTATGCTCAGACGGATGCGCATAGCAGCCACATCTCTTCTCGGAGATAGCTACCACCATTCGAGCAAGTGTTTCAGTTTTGCAGTTTTACAGTTTCAGCCTATTTCATTATCCAATAGAAGATATTGTTCATTGGATATTTGTGTTATTATTCATATCTCTGTGTTTATTGTATTCAGTGTATTAATCAGTTTGTTCCGATCCTAAATCTGGATCAGTGGTATCAGAGCGGTCTGCTCTTCATTTATTTTTCTTCATGTATATCCCCAACAAGATCTGGGTACAAGAAGTTGGGACTCGAACCAATCGAGCCATTGCAAGATCGGTCGTGCCGAGCCCAACAACAACCCGTGGGGGATGAAAAGAGAGATGATGGAGTAGGAGATCCTATTAAAATGTTGCCCGAGGAAGCCCTCGCGCGAGAAAGGAATGAAATGATGGACAACTTTGCGCAGATCCTTCGACGATTGCCCACAGGAGAAGCATCTTCATGAAGCGGCCATGGAACCCCCTTCAAGGTACAGGTAAATTTTGATATTCCATTATTTGAAGGACTGATAGATGAGGATGTTGTAAATAAATGGTTGAATATGCTCGAAGAGTATTTTTTGGTCCACAATTTTTTCGATAGGAAAATATCACTTTTTCACTCCTCAAGGTCGTTCCCCATGTTAAAGACTGGTGGGATACTTACTCTGAGAAAAGGGTCGTAGAAGAATATACAATGTTTGTGGTGGCCCCTACATGGGATTCCTTCCGGGATGCCATTAAAGAACAATACTACCATGTTGGAAGCTACGAGGACTAGTACACTAGATGGACCACCCTATGTCAAGAAAGGGACCAGACAGTACCAGATTTCACCAATATTTTCCATACCTGCGCACCAAATTGGGTATCAAATACTTTGAGCATCATCTGGTGCTCAAATACCAGGGATGTTTGCACAAATACATTCAAATAGAAATGGAGTTTATGGACATCACCTCATTAGGCATGGCTTATAGATATGCTGTCAAGATCGAGCAGAAAATTAAGCATAAAAGGAGAGAGATTGGATCTGCAAACCCCTCACAACCGAAGCAGGGCAAAGGTATCCCCAACCCACACAGCAAGGGACCATGTCGAGATGGTCGCCCTCAGGAAAACCAATCCAAGACGCAACACAAGAAGGGAAATGAGAAGATGAATAAGGATACGGGGAAATGGTGTGAGTACCATAAAATCCCTTGGCACAACACCGAAGAATGTCGCTCCAAGCAGTCACTCATGGCCGAACTGAAGGCTTCCAATTCAGTGGTTGATTATGATTCAAAATCAAATCCTGAAGGAGAGAAGCGGATTATCGATGTTAAACCCAGTTCCACTGTCGCTACCACCAAAGTCTGGCCAAGCGAACTAGAAGAACCAGAGGAAGGGGAACACCTGTTTCACTCATAGATGTGGGTAAAGGGGGATCCGCTTCATAGAAGTAGTCAAAAGAACTTGATTTCAACAGAGGTCGTCAAGTGGCTGAACTTGCCAATGACACCACACCCCCAACCCTACACCATCGGTTGTCTTTGCCAAGGAAGAGATCTTTGTGTCAGCTAATAGTGTTGTCTTCCCTATGGCATCAAGCCTTTCAAAGATGAGGTATTGTGTGATATTGCTCCCCTTTAAGTTTGGGATGTTCTTTTAGGACAACCATATTTGTGGAAGCGTCATGTTGTGTATGAGTCTAGACCCCGCAGTGTTATTATTACTTTGGGTAGACAATTGTACAGGATACCAGAGGTGGTGTCGCCTACGGTTATTTCTTTAATCTCTACTAAGCAATGCAATAAGTTCATTTCACAGATCGGGAAGTTCGTCTTCTTTGTGATCCATGCTCATAGTAAGCATAAGGTCGTCGCCACATTCGTGGCTTGTACACAGAGCCTCTCTTTGAAGCAGAAGCAAGTGGACGGGATCATGGAATAATACAGAGACAAATTCTCCTCACCTACAGGGGTACCAACACACTGCCAAGTCAAGCATCCAATTGATTTGACCCCCGGTGCACCTCTACCTAATGGACCAGAGTATCATCGCTCGCTGATGGAAAATGATGAAATCATGCATCAGATCCAAGAGCTTCTTCAAAAGGGGCACATCAGACCCAGCTCCTCCCCTTGCAGCAGCCCGATTGTACTAGTGCAGAAGAAGGATGGGACTTGGCGACTCTGCATTGATTACAGAGCCATAAACAAAATCAGAGTTATGAACCGCTACCCCATTCCCAGGATTGATGACCTTCTTAACCAACTCAAGGGGGCAAAGTTCTTCAGCAATATTGACCTAAAGCTTGGCTACCACCAGGTTCCCATCGAACCCACTGATGTATGGAAGACAGCCTTCAAGTCTAAAGAAGGTCTATTCGAATGGCTAGTCATGCCCTTTAGCTTAACAAATGCACCAACCACTTTCATTAGATTGATGGATGATGTATTGAGACCCTTCACCAACTCCTTTGTGGTGGTATATTTGGATTCCATCCTCATCTTCAGCAGAACATGGGAGGAGCACATGCAGCATATTCAGCAGGTTTTGAGCACTCTGTGATAGCACAACCTATATGCCAACTTGGAAAAATGTTCTTTTGGCATGAACAAGGTCCAATACTTGGGATACATTGTTGATGAGTATGGGGTACATGTTGATCCAACTAAGATCCAAATCATTTGTGACTGGTCAGCCCTGACCACACTGATCGAGCTTCGAAGCTTCTTGGGAATAGCCAATTTCTACCGACTGTTTGTGTTGGGATTCTCCCATATTGCATGGGCCCTCAGCCAAGTGACCAAGGGCGGTGGCAGGGCCAATTTCATGTGGGGGGAGGAACAACAACGAGCATTCGATGATCTGAAGCATCGCTTGTGCTCAGCTCTAGTACTCTCCTTACCCGATCTGCAGCAACCATTTGAGATTGAGACTGATGCATATGACTATGTTGTGGGCACAGTTCTCACTCAGCACGGTCATCTGGTGGCATACCATAGTGAGACATTCTCAGATATTGTACGGAAATACCCCACCTATGATAAGGAAATGTATTCCATTGTAAAAGTATGTCGTCAATGGAAAAATTACATTCTGGGAAAGGAGATGACCATATACACTGATCATAAGCCTCTGCAGTTCATACAGACACAAGGGAAATTGCAAAAAGAATGCCATCAGAAGTGATCCACCTACCTGCAACAGTTCCATCTCAACATCAAGTATAAGACATGTATCTCAAATCGTGTCGTTGACTGCCTCAGTCGACCTCCTATGGCTGCACTCACCAATGTGCTCCATTCTTGTGGACATGAAGCATCTGAGTGGCCCCAACTTTATCACCAAGATCCAGACTTCGCCACCACTTATCATCTCTTGGGTTCATGCGCGACTGTCACCGATTTTCACATTTAGGACAGAATATTATGCCACTTGGGCCATCTCTGTGTTCCTACAAGAGAGAGTGCAAAGATAATTTGGGAAGCCCACTACACTCAAATGGCAAGGCATTTTGGCATGGAGAAAATGGTGGTCGTTCTCCAAAAACATTTTTATTGGACAAAGCTTCGATAGGGCGTCATCAAGTATATCAGATCTTGCACTGCATGTGCCATTGTCAAGTCAGCCATCAAGAAGAAAGGCTTATACACCCCTCTTCCTACTCTTGAGAAGCCTTGGGAATCCATCTCAATGGATTACATGTATGGTCTTTCATCCACCAGGAAAGGAAATGATTGTGTATTTGTGGTCGTTGATCGGTTTTCAAAGATGGTCATCCTCACAGCCTGCAAGAAGAATATCACAGTGTCATATACTGCCAAATTCTTCTTCGAACGAGTGTGGGTCCACTTTTGTATACCATAGGCCATCATCTTCGACCATGACAGCAGGTTCCTCGGCACATTTTAGTCGAGTCTCTGGTCACTATTGGACACCAAGCTCACAAAATCCACTACTTTCCACCCCCAAAAAGATGGCCAAACAGAAGTCGTCAATTGGATGATTGTGCACATCCTGCGCTTGTACAACTCTAAGCATCCACATACATGGGACAAGAGTCTCCCCTATGTTCAGCACAGTTACAACAGGGCTCTCCATAGCTCCATCGGCCATAGCCCATTTCAAGTGAGGATGGGATTCCAACCTTTGGACCCATTGATCTTGCACTTCCTCTTACCACTACACAAATAGACTCTTCCCATGATCAATCTGCGACCGACAAAGCCACCATATTCATTGAGCAGATTCATCACATCCACCAACAGGCCCAGGAGATTTTACATAAATCCAATGCTAAGTACAAGAAGCGCCATGATCAACATAGGGTACCACACTAGTTTCAGGTTGACAACAAAGTCTAATTACATTTTCAGAAGGGGCATCTCCAGGGCCCCATCGGAAGCTCCACCCACTTCGCTATGGGCCTTAAACTATCACCAAGGCTGTGGGTAGAAATGTTTTTGAGCTCAACACTCCACCCTTCCTTGGCCTGCACCTAGTGTTCAATGTGGACGTCCTTCAACCATATTTTCCACCATTATTGGACACCTCAGAGATGACAGAACAACTGACACCCACAAAGCTCAACCATGATTGCATGGAACAAACATCCACTGATCAGATAGTGGACACATAGGTCAAGGGCACTCTCCAGCAGAGGATCCAGCGTTATTGGGTTGTCAAGGCAGGGCAACTCCTCCACCAAGGCAAGTGGCTCACCCGGGGCCAAGTCTAGTAGAAGTTTTCTCACCTGATGGGGGAACTCAATGCAATGGAGACCATTTCTTCCTAAGGGGGGAGGATTGATCCAGTTGGCTATTGGTGGCCACCCACCTATTCCAACTGGCTCCTCTTATCCATTTTTAATTCGGCACATTCTTATGTACTTCTTTGTAATTGTGGCTTCTACACTTTTGGGGTTGTGTGAAGCCCTACACATCTTCCAGGTGGATATTGGTGGCCTCTCACCTAATCCAACTGGATTGTTTTGTATGTTTTCATGTCAGCACATCGTGTTGTACTTTCAAGGCTGTTTTGGAGGCCTAAATAGTGTTTGTTTGGCTCGCTACAGTCAAACTATAGATGGAGTCAAATTTTGATGGCAAAATCTGTAGTTCTTTGAAAGACCTTTCCAGTGGGCTATCACGCGCCTAAAACGGAGGTTGTATGCAAACGTTACAACCCCGGGAAGTTGTGGTACTAACTTACCCATAGGGGGCCACATGACTTTTGACATTTCACCTCCTAGGGTTAGGTTTTGGGATGTCTAGGGTTTTGGCATTCATGAGTAATATCAAAAAGACCTCTAAAGTCTCATTGTAATTCATTCTACTCAAACGGATGTGCGTAGTAGCCACATCTCTTCACAAAGATAGCTACCACCATTCGAGCAAGTGTTTTAGTTCTGCAGTTTTACAGTTTCAGCTTATTTCATTATTCAATAGAAGATTTTGTTCACTGGATATTTGTGTTATTCTTCATATCTTTGTGTTTATTGTATTCAGACTTTTAATCAGTTTGTTCTGCTCCTAAATATGGATCAAAACCCTAATCAGATAGCTATCATGAAGGTGCACAATTAGAAACACATGCATACAAGTCTATAACTAGAATAGTCTAAGTCATGTTTCTGCATACATTCATAACTCATTCGCTCAGGACATGTAATATAAGAAAGACTAACAAAACTGCAAGAAGAAATATATTGCGTCAGAATAGTTCATAAACAAACATGCTCTTACAATCCATGTGAACATCAAACATTTGCTTGAAATAATTCGAAGCAAAACAACGACACATGCAAGTCCTTCTATGAAATAGGGGTAAACTTCAAAAATATGTTAAAATGGAGTTCCCCACTCTATCTCATTTCTTAAACTTACCCCATTTCTTAAACTTAGGATTTATCATTAAAATGTTTCAACAATATTAAAATAATTTTTGGGGGAAGGGGTCATGAGCCCTTCCCTTCCCTTCCCTTCCTCCACGCTTTCACTTTAAATAATGATAAGGATAAGGGGAAAGGGGGTGGCATGCCACGCCACTTCTCCCCACATTCCATATTGTGAACCTTTATACATGGAAGGGGGTAATGGGTCACGATCCCACCATCAATTCAAATGTAAACCAAGACCATCATGACACAACACAATTGTAACTTTAATTCTTTTGAAATCGGCGCTCATCCACATAAGTTCTCTGCATACATTGGTTAAGTTAATATTAATTATCGTGCATGCATTATTAAAAAGAGTTGTCTTATTTTTTAAGAACTTTTACAAAGTGACAAACTGTCCAAATATTACAGAGCAATGTAGTTTGATCGACTACTTTCCACAGATGATAGATGAGGAAAATTCCAGACTTTTATTCAGACCGGTTACCTTGGAGGAGTTGAAGAACGTGCTCTTTCATTTTAAAAAGGAAAAGAGTCCGGGCTCGGATGGGTGGACCGCCGAGTTCTTCATATATTTTTTGGATCTGGTTGGGGAGGACCTACTAGGGATGGTTGAAGAATCAAGAAATCAGGGTTCAATTGTTGGAGGCCTCAACTCCACCTTCCTGACCTTGATTCCAAAGGTGAATAAACCAACAACTTTTGAAGATTATCACCCTATTTCACTCTGCAAATTGTGTTATAAGATTATTTCAAAAATCATAGCAAACCAGATTAAACCTTTTCTCTTTGAAGCATTGTCCATTGAACAGATGGGTTTTCTTAAAGGCATGCGTATTCAGGATGCAATTGACACAGCCCATGAGAGTCTTCATTGTATAAAAAAGAATAAATTGAAAGCCCTGGTTCTAAAATCGGATTTAAGGAAAGCGTACGATCATATTGACTAGAACCTGCTTAGATTGATTCTTCTCAAAGTAGGAGTGGGGCTGCATATGACAAATTGGATAATGTCATGTGTCATTTCTTCTTCCTTTGTTGTTCTTATCAATGGGGAGGCTACAGACTTTTTCAGGAGCGGTAGGGGAGTCAGACAATGCTGCCCATTATCACCCCTCATTTTCATCCTGGTGATGGAAGGACTTAGTCTATTATTGAAGCACAGTGTTGAGGAAGGACATATCTCTGGGATTAAGGTTTCCAGATTGAACAAAATCCTTCATCTCTTGTCTGTGGATGATGTCCTCATTTTTTCAAAGGCTTGCCTAGCTGAGTGGCAAGTAATCAACAGTCTTATCAGTTTTTTTTGCAAAGCCTCGGAGCTAGCGGTGAATCTTACCAAATCTACAATCCATTTTGAAGGACTATCAGACCTAGAGCTGAATCCCTTTAAAACACCGTTTCCCTACACATTTAGTGATCATTCTCTAGGATTCCGCTATTTGGGTTACTTCTTGAAGATTGGAGCCCAGTGAGCAGCAGATTGGGACCGGTTAGTTACTAGAGTTTCGAACAAGATTAATTTATGGTGCAACAGATGGCTATCACTAGGGAGAGATATATTTTGGTAAAATCGGTCTTGGAAGGACAATCGGTATACTGGATGTCTATGGAAGTGTTGCCTAGAACTGTTTTAAATAGAATCAGGAAATTGATGTTTCAATTTCTGTGTTCTGGTCATTCGGATGCTCGGCATTACCACCTCTGTAGTTGGGAGGTACTTTCTAGAACTAAAAAACTCAGGGGTTGGGGCTTCCGTAATCTCACCATTTTCAACCAGGCTCTGATTGTTATTACACTCTGGAGGGTATTAACTCAACCTAGTATCTGGCAGCAGGTTATTAGAGACAAATATTTACACAATGCCACTCTCCTAAACTGGATTAGACAAACTTCCCACCACTGCACTTCAGCATCAAGAATCTGGACAAGTCTTACTCGCACGCTACCAGTCATCAACCATTGGCTTAGTTGGTGTCCTGGAGCAGGGTATCAAATTGTTATTGGTCGCGACAGAATATTGGGTATGGGTGATCGTTCAATACTTACTGATGAACTCTTAAATGTTCTAAAAGGAAAAAACATTAACACATTGGCCCAGGCTTCATCAGCTCGAGATCTGGTTACTTTCACGACAGTCTGGAGAAGCGGTGAGGAATTGGGACTATTGGGAATACAGGCATGTGCGTGGAACAATTTTACATTGGAACTCGGAAAAGCTGGAATTACCCTTTAGGAAGGCGCAAAGGATAAGTTGTTGTGGAATGGAGGTGGCGCATCTGGAATTATATCGGTCGGGAACTGTTAAAAAGAAATTATGTCTACACAAAATTTATTGATAAGGAGTGGTTGGCGTTATAGCATCTGGAAATGGAGATTACAGTTAAATATTATTCTTTTCTTCTGGTTGGTGACCGAGCAGCGCATACTAACGTGGGATACTCTTCAAAAAAAGGGATGGGTGGGACTGGGATTGTGCCATATGTGTAGAGCATCTACCGAGGACAGCGCCCACATATTCATCCATTGTCAATTTTCATAGGCTGCCTGGTCAAATATTTTATCCATTATGAATCTGAACTGTACATGGAGGGGCCAGGATTTAAACGAATGTATGCAATTGTGGCTTCAGAATAAAGCAATATCAAAAAAATTGCACGTCTTGCTGAGTTGGTTTATATGGCAGGAGAGGAATAAAACTATGTTCAAAGGGAAGACTCCCTCAGTCGGAATTGTAGTCTACAGGACTTTAAGTTTGCTCTCAAAGCAACAAACATAGTTAAAACCGCAAGCGATCAGGTTGAGTCCAATTATTCCATTAGACGGGTATACTATGGCTTTTTTTATGGGGCTTCCATAGCCGGGGGAACAAATTGTGGGGTAGGGGGATCATTGAAAAGATTAAATGCTCTGGAGACCAAATGGGTCTTCAATTGCGGTGAAGGATCTAATACTAAGGCGTAATTAGTTGGAGCGTGGGCTACATTTGCCATGGAAAAATTCCTAGATATTCACCATATTCAGATTTTGGAGGATTCCAAAGTGGTCATTACTTGGCTGGAACAAAAATGCAATCTCCATGCTACCAATATTGAAGGCTGGAAACGCAGTGTTTAGGAACTGGCGTCATCATTCCAAGGCACCAGCTATCATCATATTTTCAGGGATTCTAATGCAGACGCTGATAAATTATCAAAAAGAGCACTCTTGGCGCCAAAAGGAATATTGATTTACTTCAATTGGGATGGGGAAGTTGAGAGCTCTCCTCAGTTTTTAAATATATTATATCGACCTTCACCCTTTATGATGGATAGAGATCGAGTATTGGCAAGCAAAAAATGGCTACCAGTCCCGAAAGTTTAAGTAACATGGATCATTGATCGGGCGTTTTTGTATAAAACTAGGCTGTGATACTATGATAGTTTCTGGAATGTGTGATTCAGTGATAGTTTCTAGATTGTGTAATACGCTTAGTTTATGGGATGTATGATCAATAGAATCAGCATCCTATAGTCCTGAAGTATGCAAGCAATCATTGATATTTAGATCGGACGATGTAAAAATTATTTTAATATAATTTGTGAGATTTTTCTTCTATAAAAAAAGTATCGTGCATGCATCCATGGAATTAAATGAAAGTGTCCCAAGTGTTCGGAGGACTTAGTATTAAGTCCTTCGAATGGTCGATGGAGTTAACAATATGTAAGCCAAATGTGGAGTCCTCCGACAAGTTGGCATAATGTATGTCGAATGTGTTCAGGAAACTTAGGATTAAGTCCTTCGACTCGTCGAAGGAATTGGCATAATGTATGTCGAATGTGGAGGAATTAGCATAGGTTTAAAAGGAGCGTACATGTGTTTAAATGTTTAAATGGGGAACGTGGAGGGGGCATGTGGTCATGGGCCCTCCCCTCAACATGATCTTTAAAAACAAAACAATTATCCCAATCTTGATACCATTTGTAAACTCAGAGGCTTCCTCCGACGAAGAATGAAGCTTGAAGATGAATCTGTCTCGTGCGTCTGTCTTTCTTCTGCTATTTGACCTTCTACTTCTTGCTACTCTCTGCAGAATCAATCCAGATTTCCTGGCGAACCCCAAGATGATCCTTATGTGAACCCCACCATCAGGACTTATGTGAACCTTCAAGAAACTCCTAGCGAACCGTCAAACAACCCAACACCCAAAACTTCCCTAAGCGGCCTCCTACCTTGCGGGACTTACTACAGGTGCTCCAGGACCTAAGAGAACTTCATCACAGCTTCCTTCCGAGAACTTTATCTCCAACGATGAGAGAAATTTATTTACCTCTTGAGAGAACCTCGGCACAAACCTTTCGAGGAACACAGATTGCAATGGTAGGAAAATAGAAACGAGAATATTTAACAGATGCACAATAAGAGACACTCAGATTTCATAGACGCAATCAGAAGTCTTTATATTAAAACAGAGAGTCGAAGCTCTAAAGCCAAGGTATTACAATATGAGCAGGATGTTCTACTCGCTCTTACACTCTTACAGTCTTATGCAAACTTGCATACACACCGAATGACTCGAAAGCTCAGATAGAAGGGAGCTTTAGAAAGACTCGGACAACTTGCAGACCGATTGGCTGACTTGCTACTAAAAAAATCCTCCTCGAGAATGAGCTTCTCATCTCCTTATATACAAATTTGTGGAGAAGAGAATCATTTTGAGATGGGACTCTAGGACCTACATGTTTGCCACCCAATCTACTTTAGGGATTTGGCGGTAGAAATCGTGTAAGATTCTTCCGACCAAATCAAACTTTTATTTCATATCACCGAAAGCAAATCTTATTTTTTTATCTGGCAGGGTAATCGTGCAAGATTCCCGACTAGATGTCATACTTTGAAGGACACATGTCACACTTTATAGGACTTATACAGAGGAATCTTGGAAATGCGGGTCAAACCACGCCAAAATTTGGAGAAGTGCTCCAAGTTTCCAAGATACCTTTCATGATTTATTACATAGTGGAGGTTTGTCATGTCAACCCACGGAAACCGATTGGCACCATTGTCAGCCAATAAGACTTGAAATACATTGTGGAGGTTGGTAACGTCAACCCACGGAAACCGACTGACACCACTGTCGGCCAGTAAGACATGAAAGCATAATCATCCAAGATTTTAGTCATTTTCTATATGAGTTGAAAACCTTTCTTCATAAGTATGTATGTCCCACATTTTTGTATATACCTTTCGTGTAATGAATGGTTGGCCATTCATAATTTGAATAATGGTTTTCACTTTGATAGCCCATTGAAAATGATTTAGTATGAAATGACAAAGCATTTCTCCTTCATTTGGTCCATATTCAAAGACATTATGGATGGGTTGTAAAGGAGATAAAATTGATACCATAGTATGAATTATCCTTGGGTCGATAGCTCCTTTATTTAAACCAAAATCTTTCCACCAATCTGCCAGCCAAAGTGGTGGTCTTCCAGCTGTAGTTGTGTTAACATTACCAAATTTAACTAAGGTTAAAAAATCTTCTTGTTGGAAAGCGTTCCACCACAACTCTTTATAAGATGTATAGTTATAATCACTACCTGGGAAAAGGATTTCTGAGTTTCTTTCAGGCCAGTGAAACAACAATCTTGGTTGGTTTAAACAGAAATACTGTTGATTGTTTCCTAGATTGTCCCTAATGTCCCAAATAAGACTAATATCATGAAAATTATTAGTCAGAGCTTCTTGTGCTTCAACTGCTTTTTGCGCGGCTCTAGCAATAATTGGGGCTAGCACATTCAAAATTCTCCTAGAACGAATTTCTGGGACTAGATTGGAATAAGCAAGCTGGCTTGTTTGGCTTAGCAGTTTGGTACTTCTTAACTCCTGGTGAGGTCTCCATTCAGACTCATATGTTTCCCAATTTAGAGTATCAGGAATATTTGTCAATATTTCAGCTCCATTTCTGAGCTGTACAGAGATTATCATACAAAAACCTTGCAAATGTTCTCTGCTTAAGAAATATAGGATAGAATTTGTAGTACCCTTAATATGTTCAACAGAAAAATCAAAATTGCTAAATAATGCTTGCCACCGGGCAAACTTAGCATCACTTGGAGATTTGATCTCTTTATTCAACACTTTATTCATAGCAGCAGCGTCAGTTCTTAAAAGAAATTTTTTGTAAATAAGAAATATCTCAAACTTATGTATGGCTTTTAGTGCTGCTTTTATTTCTTTATCCAGAGCTGCATAGTTTCTTTCAGCTGCTTGCCAAAGACCTGAAGCGAATTGGATAATTTCTTCATTTTTTCTATCTCCTTGGTGTCTGATTTGTTTGAGGACTGCTCCCCACCCAATGTTGCTAGCATCAGTTTCAACTATTTTGGGGAGGTCATCATCAGAAATGTACAATATAGGAAGATTTTTGGCTTTGGCTTTTATATTTCGGACTGCTTGGGAATGTGCTTCAGTCCACGAGCCAGGGTCTTTCTTTAACCTGTCATTTAATAATTTCCTGTCTTGGGCACAACCTTTGTAGAAATGACTAATGTAATTTAGACTACCCAAGAATCTTTGCAACTGAAGTTTCTCAGTTATTTTGTCGGGAAATTTATCAGCAAATTCTACAGCATGTGTATGCAAAGTAAGTTCTCCATTTTTTATAGTATGGCCCAGATACTTGATTTTTGTCTTGAATAGTTCAAGTTTCTTTTTTGAAAAAACTAGGCCTACCTGTTTGATTATTTGCAGAAACTTCTTAAGATGCTTAAAATGCTAATCCACAGAAGACGAGAAGACAAGTATATCATCAATATACACAATAAGCCAATCAAAATAGGGTTTTAATGTATCATCCATAACCCTCTGGAATTTGGTTGGTGCATTCTTTAGACCAAATGGCATAACATTCCATTCGTAATGTCCTGCTGGGATATTAAAGGTTGTTTTGAATTTGTCTTCTTCTTTAATAGCCACTTGCCAAAATCCTGACTTTAAATCAAATTTTGAAAATATTTTGGCGCCAGCAATCCTTGTAACCAGACTGGTCTTATTTGGGATAGGGTATGTATCATCAGCCAAAACTTTATTTAAAGGCTTGTAATTTACTACTAGTCTTGGAATGCCTCTTACTTGTTCAGAATGTTTGTTAACATAGAACCCATAACAATTCCAAGGACGAGTAGATTCTCTAATGAGCCCTTTATTAAGGAGACCCTTAATTTCTTTTGCACATAATCTCTGGTATTCAGCATTCATAGGAATGGCTCTGCTCTTACAGGGTTTTCCTTGATAGTCTTCCTTGTATGGAAGATAAACTTCATGCTTCTTTTGCTTCCAAAAAGTTGTGGGATTCTCTAAGCATACTTGATCAATGAATCCTTGCTTCAATAGAAGAATTTTCTGTTGTATTAAATTTTGGCTCAACTGTTGTCTTATTCTTATCCCAGCTTGTTGTCATTTTAATTCTTCTATTTTCAGGATTTTATTTTTTATGGTTTGTACCATATTAGAGATCCTGGGAACAAACACAAAAGGAAGTTTTATAGTAACCCTTTTATCTTTGGTTGCAGAGGGAATGCTAATAAAATAACCAGGTCTATTTTGGGCTAGCATAGTGGATCCATGGGGTTCAACTGCTGCAAAGAATGGCGTCCCCAAGATACAGGCTATGGGAATGTCGGCTAGCAAAAATTTTAAGTGCAGACAATATTGCTTGAAGCAAAGGGTAGCTTCAGGAATTTGAAAAGAGATAGGTATACTCAAAAAATTTATCAAAGAACAAGAGAATAAGACAGAACAAGAAGAAGAGCAAGTTTTTCCAATTCAGCATCAAAAATTCCATGTCCTTATGGATTTAAAAATTCAAGGAATGCCTTTCCATCTAAAAACTTTGTTAGATACAGGATCTGACATTAACCTATTGAATAAAGAAATTACACTTAATTTAATTTATTCTTTTTTTAATTTTTATTTCAATTCATATAAATTTGAAATTTAATGTTTTTTTTTTTTTTTAATTGAAATATATTTTGAATTAAAGTATAATTTTAATTAAATAGTTTTTCACTAAAACTAATGCTCTTAAAAAAAAGAGAGAATTATGTCTATGGGTAGTGTTAACCAGTGATCTCTATGAAAGGAGATGTTGATGCTACTGGACTTAACTTTAAAAGCTCATAACTTACTTATACAAAGTTGGATCGGGGTATTGTTTTTTGCGATGCGGAGAAAATGGAGAGATGTTTTTAGCAAGATAACTGGATATGTCATTCAAGTATTTTATCGATGTCACGGGTGCAGAGATTGACTAGGCTAGAAATCCTTGTTGATCGTTTTGTAACTTCTGGGCCTCGGAATTTGATTTTGTCAGTTGCTTTGGAATCGTAATGTCAAAAATAATACAATTAACCTATTTCAGAGATGAAAATTTCACTTTGGCGGACGCTGAAAAATTGCGCTCAATGACATTTTTTAATGAAAGTTTGGGTCTCGCATTCAGTGTTGCTTCGCTCGAATTAAATTTTTTCAACTCATGTGTCATCTATGATGAATAGGGACTTTTTTCATCCATTAGCATTGTACCGATGCATCAGTAGAATGAAATTAGACATCCACCAAAACAACCAACTGACGTTCGGAGAACTTAGCACTGTTTTGAAGCTGGGAGGGTCAAATTTCTTCCAAAGTGTGTTTTAGAGCCAGCGCAAGACCAACAGGTGTGTGGTTAGCCCATATGTTTCTAAACGAAACTTTCAGAATCAATATTTAGTCATAAAATCAAGAAACACAAACTACACAAGTTAATGTGGTACGTGAATGCAAGTTGATGGTGATACATACCGGTTTGATTATGACTGCAATATGGAGCGGGTCAGGCACAGTGAGAAATCAGTGACCAGTGATCTAAATAGGCGTGGAGATTTTAGTCCGTTTGGGAGACTAACTGGTATACGCAGTAAGAAGGGTTTGGGCTAGAAGAGACTAAGATAGGACTCAAGGAAAAGGTGAGCCACGTTGAGCTAGTTAGTGTTGGCAAGAGGGAGAAGATCATATTCGATGTGCTTGGTGATGACAAGAGGTCGGTAGCCTTCCACTTACACATTTGCGATGGGAGAGAGAAACTTGTCGATAGGTAGCACGTCGGGGAAGAAGAGGCGAACCTCGCCAATAAGCAATGCAACAAAGTGAATGAGAGGGGCACTGTCGATATGCAATGTATCGGCGAAAGTGAAAGAGGGTTAGCCAATGAAAGGCATGCGCACAAGGAAGATAATCTTGTGGACACCATTGATGTGTTAGTGTTGATCATGTGCACTTCGTCGGTGAGGAAGACGGGCGTCAATAAAGTTTAGTGGAAGCGTACTGGCACGTCAGCGACGTTCGAAGGATAGCAACCTATGCATAGGAGAAGAAATCAATGGCGTGCTAATGCGAAGGTGGAAGAAATGTGTTCACCGGTACACTATGTATCGGTGTGGGAAGAGGGGACTCGCTAAAGTGTGAATCAAAGCATCAAAGTGATATGAGGAGGAACTAGAAATGGTAAAGCAAGGAGAGCGAGAGGAAAAACTTAGACTTAGACACTTGTGCGAGGGAGAAAGTGTGATGGTTCCAGTAGGAAGAATTGGAGGGGTCCCCAATTTCTTGCCTTGGAGAGATGCTAAGACAAGAAAATTGGGAGGTTGTTGTGTGTGCGTAACATCTCCCTTAACACTTTTGAGACCCCCTTGGATCTAATCACTAGGTTGATTTTTTAGAGGCTATGCTCCTGCATCATATTTGTGCACATGTAAAGCATGTATGGTGGGATTCCATGATGGAGGAGTATCATTCTCGCTTTGAGTAGGCACATGTAGAGAAGGTATAGCAAGATGACAACATGGAGGAGTATCCTTGTAGCATTGAAGAAATCTTAGAGCAAGATCAAAGAGATGCCAGAATGGATGAGTATCATTCTAGTGCTAAGGAGGCACACATAGAGTAGGGGTATGTGTGGAATCAGTGATTGATTCCATGCATATTCTCTCATAAAGAGGTAGTTGACCTTATTGAGGCTTTTGCTTTGTTGGTCGAAGATTTTAAGTAAGTGGGCAAGATATCCATGATTGGGAATTGAAGAAGGCTTTGTATGCATTGATGAATGCACTAGAAGCTTTGTATATCAAGATCAATGAGTTGTTACCCATGTTGGGCTTTTCCAAGATTTGTGCAAATTTATCTTTGGTTTCTTGATAGATCCAATCCACTTATCTTCACCTTGTATACAAATGAGTTTATCAATGCAATGAACTCTGAACAACATGGGATGTGGTGTAAGGAGATTTTGTTGTGTGAAGTTGACATGAAGGATGTTCAAGATTGGCAAGTTGTTGAAGTTTTCCTTATATTGAAAAGATTTTGGAGCACATAAGGGTGCAATGACCCAGGGGTATGTTCATATTCAAATGTGGCCAACATTACTTTGAAACCCTTGGTAAAGGGAAAATTCAAGACGCTAAAAGACAATCTTGGTGTGGTGAACACCATCTTCTCAAATAGGAAGTGTTAGTTTATCTAGTTGCTTTAAGTTGTTCTCCATTTCATTATTGCATGTTGAGCAACAATTGTTTGGCTCGAGAGATGGAACACCATTGTAAGTAAAGATTGTTTTGGTTCAAGAAGAGGGTGCACTTGGAGTGAAAGAAAGTTTCATGTTTGTAGTGCAATGTGATATGTAGATTCTGCAACAGCAGATTCATTGCAGCTTACACAACATAGCATAGATGCAACCCAAATTATTTGCATCAATTCCTATGCAAAATAGAAAATACAATGGAGTGAAGACACAAGAAAAAGGGTGTGAAATGTCATGTATTGATTCTTCAATACCTATTATCGTGGAATATTCATGTTTTATGTTCTCCAATTTAACATGTGTGATACATGTTCCTTCTACTTCTCCAAGTAAAACTCTTCGCATTGCGATGCCTATTGTATCGGCTCGACCTTTGCGGAGCGGGGATAGAGCAAAACGGCCATCTTCTCAAATAGGAAGTGTTAGTTTATCTAGTTGCTTTAAGTTGTTCTCCATTTCATTATTGCATGTTGAGCAACAATTGTTTGGCTCGAGAGATGGAACACCATTGTAAGTAAAGATTGTTTTGGTTCAAGAAGAGGGTGCACTTGGAGTGAAAGAAAGTTTCATGTTTGTAGTGCAATGTGATATGTAGATTCTGCAACAGCAGATTCATTGCAACTTACACAACATAGCATAGATGCAACCCAAATTATTTGCATCAATTCCTATGCAAAATAGAAAAGACAATGGAGTGAAGACACAAGAAAAAGGGTGTGTTGTGGGCATGCAACATAAGAAGATAGTGGTAGAGGGTGCATGCATACCCACTTGAGAGTATTTTCAATTTTAGTTTATTCACATAATTAAAAAGTTCCTTCAATGTCCTTAGTTAAGTATAAGTGCTTAATTAGGAAAGTGTATTTCTCAGCACTTGTTTTCATGCATGCAAACTAAGTTCTTTTTTATAGACAAAATTAGGTTTAAGGTTTGACATAGTGAACCTAGATGCTTTACTTAGTATGCGTACATGCATTGTAAACCCTCTTTCTCATATTTTATGAAGGAGAGAGAGCACAAACCATTGAGAAATGCCTTAGAGATTAAGAAAGCAATTGGTAGCTCATTTAATGTACTTGAGGGAATCCAATAGAGAGTGAACTAGGATAGTAGAGTGATTATGCTATTATGTGATAGCATGGTTCTTGAGTGAGAAACTTGTCTGTAATATCAATCAAGTTCATAGCTAATAGCAAGGAAGGTGATCGCTGCTATAAATTTCTAGCATGTTGTCTTGAATTTTTAGATAACTGTTTATGTATATTTAATCATTAATTTTCTAATGGTTTATATAATCTTATGATACACAAAGTCTAATGTTGTGATAATGGGTATTTATGATACACAAAGTCTACAGTTAAGTTAAAGCAAATCTGTTGTGATAATGGGTGTTCCTTAATCCTCTGTGGTTCATTATAAGAATTAATTCTTAATGCAAATCTAATTATCATGAGTTGAAAAAACTCAACTCAAGTGTGATAATATACTTAAAACCCATATTCCATAAAACCCAAGCATTTTAATTCCCTAGGCATAAATTTATTCTGGCCAATAACATTGATCTCTTGAAACACAATAATAATTTTTATTTTATTTTTATTTTAGAATAATTTTTTGGTTATGAAAAATCATATTTGAATTATCAAAAATTTTATTCCTTTCCATTCAATTAAGACAATAGTTTTTTTAAAATACTTAACATTTAAGTAAAATTAGTTTAAATATCAATTAAAACCATTGCTTTGATTTTCTTTAAAATAATCTACAAGTTTGTTGGGATTTTTGGGAAGATATGAAGTTAAAAAAACTATTATATTTCCAACTTTAAAATATATATAATAGTGGTCAATTCAGTTTGTTGTTGAATAAGCTATAAGAGCAACATTGTAAGTTGACATTTAATATTTAATCTTTATAAGAGCAACATTGTAAGTTGACATTTAATATTTAATCTTGTATAGTTTTATTGAAGAAAATAATTTTCTAAATTTCTGCTTTTTAAAAATGTTTTTTTTAAATTATGGTATGGTCTAAACATTTCACTTTTTAAACTTTTTCATTGGAATTTGGTGGATTAGATCTTGGTGAAATCACCGTTTTTTATTGTTTAAATTGCATTTTTAAATGCATAAATAGATTCAGCACCCTAAAAAAAAATCGGGGCATTCGAATTATACAAACTCAATCACTCAAATCTGGAATTCCATCAATTTTTTATCAGATTTCAAGAAAAATTGATTAGAAAATATGCCCTTAAAAACTCCAAAAACTCAACCATTTAGACTCAACTCTTTAATTAATATGATTTTCATTATGATTTTTTTTCACAATGATGAAATTCCAAAAATCAAAATCTCATTTTCTATATTCTCTTAAAATGACTTTAATGTTACCTTTAAGTTAATCTTAAAGTAACTTTAAATAAACTAAAGGAAAACTATCTACAACTACCATTAAGCTAATCTGCCACTTGTTTTTTAAAGCATATTACTATTTTGACTAAATTTAGAGTCAAAATGCTTCAATTCCAATTAGTGTGCAAGCTGCAAGGAAATTCCCAAAGTTTAACCCGTTAATACACCAACAATATAAACAAAGAGTTTTTCATTAAAATTGAGAGTAAAAGAGTTTAATGGCTTCACACATCTCAACCTGCATCTCAACAACCTAGCATGACTGAGTTCAGTGGTTTCACCTACAACTTGCACCTCCACAACCTAACATGACTGAGTTTAGTGGTTTCACATTTTTATCAGCATGCATGCTTTAGCTACAAAGTATAGTATATCAGTAATTCAAAAACTCAAAAGAGGCAGGTACTTGCTGTTTTGCAGCTTCTTCCCCTGTTTAATAAGCTTCAGCCCTTGTTTAGTAAACTTGTGTGGAATATGATATGTTTTAATTTATGCCAACCCTGGCCTTCCTTTTAGATAAAATTTGTGTATTCTCCATGAGATAACCACTAGTGCATCTCTCCATGAATTTACGTACATATAAGATAGGCGAGGATAAAGATCATTCAACACACTATATATCAATAAGTTGTGTCATGAATATAACATCGAGATCACACGTAGAGTCTAGTGATACAATCCTCAGCCTCATTACGACATGAAGCCATGTCCTATACAGCACTTGCCAGGATATTTTGCACAGCTTTTCGGCCTAGTCGGCGGTCATTGCCCTACCCTTTCCAATAAAAAGCTATAGGACAAAACAGTTAAACCCATAACCCTTGAAGGCAACTTTTGTACAGTCTTCTTCCTTGGGGCAAGTTCAGTGATGCCTTCGAATGTTGAACATAATATATTACATAATTTCGATGATGATCAGATGAAATCCATTCAGTTTATCATATGGTGGCAGAAATCACATGCAAACTAAGAACACAACAATCCATACAAATTTTCCATTGCATGTTGTTAAGGAACAAATGGGTGCAAATATTGCTCAATTTTGAGTTATGAATGTTGTCAAGGTATTTTAAACAGTTCATTAGATTTGAAAATTCACCTTCCTGCTCCAGGTGAATCCACCCTTAAACCAATCCCATAGACTTGTTCTTGTTAAATTTGGCAGCATCGACAATCATTCTCCAATGAAAGGCCATATAGGCCACCCTGAGGCTAGCCAGGGAGATTTGGAGAATCAACCAATCTTGTGAGGTATTGAAAAAAGCCAAGGGGAACATACAACCTCTGTGAGTCAAACCAAAAGTCAGGACGAACAAGATGCTATGTAAGTCTAATGCAAAAGTCAGGGTGAACGTACAACCTTTGTGAGCATAAACAGTCTAGTGCAAAAGTCAGGGGGAACGTACAACCTCTGTGAGCATAGACAGACAAGTGCAAAAGTCAGGGGGAACGTACAACCTTTGTGAGCCTAGTCAAGCCTTGTGAGCCATGAGCAAAAGTCAAGGCATCTAGCAAAAGTTAGGTTGAATATAAAATTCCTATGAGCAAGAAACAAACGATATTCCTAATATTGCAAATGATATAAATGTATTGATCTAGTGCGTTGGCACATGTACCATTATCCACCATGAAGAGAATTTTGAATTGCCATGAAAAGAGTCAAGTTATAGAAGTCAAAGTTGCATGTCTAGGTCAAAGTCAAAGTTGTCAAGTTGTCGCATGTTGCATGCATGCTAAGTTAGTACGCATGCTTGCCAAGTCAAGGGTGAGTTGTAACTAAAGTCTCAAGTCTAGTTCTATTTTCAAACTAAAGTGTGAAGCTGAGTTATGTCAAGCATGCCTTCTTACATCTAATTCGAGCCCTCTCCTCTTCTCCTATTCATTCCTTTATAAGCAGAGGTCGACCCCCTCTCCTCTACACAATTGCTATGCAGGGTAAAGGTGAAGCTAGAGGCAGCATTGCAACTGCTAAAACAGAGGCTGCTAAACAGAGGCGCACACCAGTCCTATAGAGGCTGCTAAACAGAGGCGCACACCAGTCCTATAGAGGCTGCTAAACAGAGGCACATATSAGTCCTATAGAGGCAGTTGTACAGTCACTAAACAGGACAGCGTATCAGTCACTACACAGGACAGCGTATCAGTCCTATACAGGACAGTGTATCAATCAATAACAGGACAGCTTATCAGTCAAGAACAGGACAGAATATTAGTCAAGAAAAGGCAGCGTATATCCCTGGTAATAAAGGCTGCATATCAGTCCAGAAAAGGGCATCAAAGTAGCACCCAGGCAGCGCTTAATTTTTTCTACAGTGCTGGTCAATAACCAGAAATTATATCAGCAAAGCCTCTCATCTTCTACAAGGTCTTTTCAGTCCAGTCTAACTCGTCTTGGCAAGCTCTTTAAGAGCAGAGTATTTATAGTGGATATTTGTAAGTGATCTTACATTATTAATGCAATAAAAGAATCTCATTCGCTGGAGTTTTTCTCCCTGTACAGGGTTTCCCCAGGGTATGTGTTGTTGATGTGCATGCTTACGTATCTACATGGTTATTGCTATTCAGTTATGATTATGTATTGTTGAAAGGTATTAAGTTGGAATCAAAGTGTTGAAAAATAAAAGAAATAATCCGCATAAGGAATCAAGCTCCATAATTTAACAGTGATATAGTCCTGCAATAACCAAAAAGTCCTGATCATTGAATTTAAACTTGCTTTCGTATGTTATAAATGGGTGCCAAATTAACCAGTCCCCAGTTTACACAATTGGTGTAGGCCTGGATGATTTGGATGAATAATATGTACTCAAAACGGAGTCCATCAAATTTTATCGTATTTATATCTACTTTGAATATATGATGCAGTTGGACATGTAGACTTTAACAAAATATTTATTTTTCGTAAAACTATTTTCCCTTCTCTATTTCAGGTAGTCATCAAGATTCCTAAGTTGATTTTCATTTTCTTTACAAGAGACTTGATATTCCAGTAAATCTGGTCCCTGAAACCTTCAGCTAAGGAATTTAAAAACAATGAGCATGCAATTGTGTCAACCATCATATTAAGTGAAATGCAAATCATAATATCGCAATAAAATGTTCAGTGCGTCAAAAGCAACTGGGGATTCAAGGTTAGTGATTAGATTAACAAAGTTAGATGAATTGCGTGCCATTCACATTTTGAATCTATACTCAATGTTTATACTGCATCCTCTTACACCAAAAGGTTCTCTATTAGAACCTGGGAAGAGAATAAATAGAACCTTTTCAGTCTGATATAACCAAATTACAGCCAATGATGCCAGAGAGAAAAAAATACAACTACCCATGAATCACCTAAAATAAAGAGCTTGTAAAGGCGAGGGATCAAAATTGAGAACTGCAACCCTTTTCTGGTTTCAATTGTGTAGATCCTGCTGCTCACTCTGTAATTGAACAAGTAGTTCAAGATATTTTTCAGAGTGGACTCACTACTAGTGGGAGCATAATAAGAGGTAATGAAGGCCTTCAAAGTCTAGAAGTTGAGATCACATGAGATGGCCATGGGATGTGTATTCAGCCTAACCCGAATGATATCTATGTTGCTGTCGTTCTCGATGATCGCTTGCCTTCCATTGCATCTTTCTTCAATTTACAGCTTGCACATAGAAAGGGACCTTCCCAAGAGTGCATATTTCCAGAAAAAAATGATCCAGCATGCACAGAAATGCCCTCACTAGGTGTGATGTCAGTTTGACAGACAGCACAAGCAAACAATCCTGATACTGTATGCACTGCATATTCCGAGCCCAACCTGCAATGTCAAATACTCAATTTTTAGCATGACATACTTGCAACAGGGTGCATTCTACAATATTTCTCTACAGCTAGCTTTCATTATAGTACATCGCATGGAAAAGCAAGGATTTAATCCTGCATAGCAGAAATAAAGGTTTACAAGAACATAACCAAAAAAGACCTTTTTTGGACGTCTTACCTCTCTATAAATAACATAACAAATCCTGAAAGTAAAAAGGAAACACCATTCTATAGTAAATGCCTAGAACCCAAAAAACAATATGAAAAACAGATTAATGCTTTTACAAAGATTGAACTATATTTGTTAACAACAAAAAGATTATTTTAAAGAATCCAGATTGAAGACTTGAAAATTCAAAATTGCCAAAATATAAGTAGACATCGCATGCCATTCATAGCCACAAATTAAATTTGCAACACAATTTTCCAATCAGATATAATAAAAAATTGTAAACATACATTGTCCACATTCAAGGAACAGCAACTCATAGATTGTCCACATTCAAGGAACAGCAACTCAGATACAGTATATCATGCTTTGTACTGAATCCAAAGATAAGTCTGTGATTACAAAACATAATTTACTGCAAGGAAGCTAAGCTGGAAATGGCTATCTACCTTTCAGCAAGCATTGCTGACCCCTCCTCGAAAATTTCCTGGACAATGTCTATATTTTGCTGCTTTTCAACTGTCTTTGATGTTGAATCCGTGGACTTCCTTCTGAAAAGTGACTTGAATTTGCTTTGCTTCTTAACTGGAGCTGGTGGTGCAGATTTCTCAGGTGGGATCAAATCCACTACAATGCATGTAGTGTCGTCCCTAAGTCCCCTTATCCTCAAAGCCTCCTACAGCTACATCAGTTAGGCTATGATAGAAAATAAACTTAAAGATGGTGATATTGATCACTTATCCTTGTCAGCAGTATTTGTACCTTAACAATTTGTTTTGCAGCAAGTTCTGCTGGCAAGCCTCGGCAGCAATTTGCAGCCTTCTCAGAGCTCAATGCGTCCCAAACACCATCAGTTGCAATGATAAGCCTCCCTCCAGCATTCGAAAGCTATTGGAACAAAAAATTACCAGTCTAAATCAAATAGACACATTGTGACTAGGTATTTTTTCCTGCAGTAAATGGATAAAATCGGTAAAGGATTAGAAGAGAAAAAGACGTTCGTGCACCTTCACTTGTTTTACATGAGGTATAGGTACAATGAACTCGCCCACATCCATATCCCCAATAGACCTAGACAGACAGAGACCTCCCGGCCAACATCTCAACGGTCCAATCTACAAGAATAAAGAAAAGGTTCTGTATTACAGCTGTTATAAAACTTGTTGAAAATTTTGGTAACAGGGCAATGCAGTTTATAAAAAGGCTGTAAAAGCAAGCATGACCATTAATACAGAAGATAGATTCAAGATAAGAGATTTTATGTCAAGCATGATGAAGGCCTTGTAGATGAAATCAAGCAGAATAATGTTTAAATTATTAGTACTTTTACAAAAGAAACTGCAAGTGTAAATCTAGGATAGGACATTTTGTAGCAGAATGGTAAGCCATAGATAATAGCTTTGATGCTTATCAATTCATCAAAGGTAAAATGAATACATATGATGCACTTTAGTGAAGATAAAAGCACCCAATTGTGACCAGCAGTCATAAATTTGCACAAAAGTGGCACGGACATGTCTTAGCAGCCTTTATTGTAGAATGCAAATCTATATCTTTATGTCTCTATATCCCACAAAAGGTTGTGCAGATTCCTACCTCGGCTCCACCAACAGTATTCAATCTACCAATCTCGCCACCACTAGCCATTATGCGCTCCCTCCTACAGTATCATATATCAATACAAATCAAGTGCTTGAAACGATAAACTGGCTAAAGTAAGACTTGTTTCCACAATCAACCGACCAAAGGAATACAGATACACATATAGCACAAAGGATCATGGCTCTTTTTGCATCATAACAAGAATCTTACTCTTCGAGATTGGCCTCAAGCCTGTGATCAGCACTTAAAAGAGAAACCAACCCTCCAGGCGATTCAAGAATGCAGCGAGAATCACCTACAGATGCCACCGTGATTGTCCAGCCGTCTATTATCACAAAAGAAACGGTGGTTCCCGATGTTTGTTCTGGTAAAACGTATTTATATCAGAACGAAGACGACAGGATGCGCCACCAGTAAACATATACAAGACAAGCAGCTAACAAAATATTAATGGCACATCTAAGGGCATATATTTGTATACCTTTGACCTGAAATTCTTTGTCAGTTTTGACAAAACCTGCGACCATGGCTCTTGGCAACACTGATAACCAGTCTTCTCTACTCAAGCCTGTTGGCATGGCACTCATAATATCTTTCAGTAGATTTTCCTTTGAATATAGAGCTGCCGCTGATCCATTATGCCCATCAAATATCTGAAAGGGCATACCAACCATTATCGACACACTAGGTCATTTCATCATGATTCACACCCAATAAAATGCAATTTTCAAACATATGAATAAAAAAAATTGCGCCTAAATGCATTTATGGACTCGTTTTCTCTCTTGACCCTAATAAATCAACAACCGACGAAATTCCGCAGAACAGAGACCTGAAAATTAGACATCACAAACCAAATTCACAACTTCTTTTACGATCCCCACTTAACCCTTGTGTTTTTGCAGTGTAATAATATTTAGTTGAGCGCGAGGCACGAGTTCAAATTCTTCCACTCGCACAAAGAAACCCCTTGGATTTCATTGGGAAACAATAAATAAAAACCGACAGCAGAGGAATCTAAACCACGAGCTGAACAAGACAAATTAAACCGGAAATTTCTAGTAAATTGCCACAAGACAGTAAGCAGAGCATACCGCAAAGACAGCAAAGGTAGAGGCCCCATCCCCTGGAATCTTCTGGCATTCCAATTTGATAAGAGTGAAGTCCTCTCCTTTCTTGCTTTGGCCCGCCTGACCAGACCGAATAGTCGGCTTCTCGATCTTCTCGTTTTTGAGCTCGCGCTTCAAAAGCTCCGCCAAGGGCACCATCGGACCCTTTCTCCCATACACGACCCCGTTTCCATTCCCGTTCGCATGCTTCGTCTTCGCCGGTATCATCTTCTCTGTTTCCTTGCTAAACTGCAAGCATCATACAGCCACCGCGCCTACCGACTAGGAAAGAATGCCAAGAAAAACAATAACAATCTCGCCGATTGCAAATGTCGGCCGGTTTTGTCCTGGAGCCGGCTGAGACGCGTCAATCTTCAAATTTAAATCTGAGAAAACCTCGCCCTCGGCCGGCCAAACCTGCAAATCGACTCAATATTCGGTCCCGAGGATACAATTCATCAGAAAAAAAATATGAAACAGATCTTTCATCTGTTCTTCCCCAATTGCAACAGGGTCTTTAAATTCCTTCAAATATTTCAAAGTTTTGAATGCCGCAGAAGCTAAAAAGGGGGTCCAAAGAAAACCTGCGGTTCAGAGATTCAAGAAATACACAACCCGGTGCCATGATCTGTAAGCATGTGGAGTATAATGGAGGGTCGATCCGTATTTACATTGCAGGGTTTCCCATAGCATGCATGAGAAACACCGCGGAAACAACCGAAATCACAGTCGCAAAACAGATCAAACTAAAATTTATCGGAGGTTGGAATCCGGACAACTCAAACGTTAAATTTAGTAACTTCGTATCTTTTTCCAAATCTCTAAGTTTCACTCTACTCCTTTCCGTGCGGCGCAGGGAGGCGGGTAAATCCCAGTCTTCCTCTGGTCAAACAATCACTAAGTAAGCCATTATTAATTTTTTATTTTTTAATTATTGCGGTCCAAAGGAATTCAAATTTAAACCATGCGAGCATCCGCTCGTTGCCTCCGTGTCCTCACGCTCTTCTTGTTTTGAGCGGATCATTGTTTGACCTCATCAGGCCTCGACTTTGTCCTCTCAATATAAAAGTTAAAATAATAAGAATAAGTAAGCTTGGGGTCAGGGAAGAAAAATGTCGCTTTATTTAAAAATTATTTATTCCTTTTAGTTTATCTACAATATTATTTTAACAGGAAATTTAGTACAAATCAAATCAAATTGTTTAAAATATTTCAATTAATTTAATATAGATTCACTTTTATTTATTTTTATATTATTATCATGATTCCCCTTTTTTTTCATTTTCACATTAGGGAATTCAAGTTTTTCTTCATTTTCTAGCCACAATAACATTATGAAATCCCTTCTAGCTTGAGACTTTGAGGAGCTCGAGATGTTCCCTTAAGGCCAAAATACCTCTACCTTCATAATGGAGAAATTAGAGGAGTCCTACCTTCATAATGAAAAAATTAGAGGGCATTCCAGTGGTGAAAGTGGTCGACCCACGAGTCTATGCCTATGACATTTTGTATCAAAGAGATGTCATCATGTATTATTTCAATGGGCTTTGGCCATCTAAAATAACACTATGTAGGTGGATGAATTAGACTTGGATTATTAATCGTGAGTTCTTTCTTTGCTCCAAGGGTCCAAGGGTCACTTCATTGTAATTGTCAAAAAGTGTTCAATCAAGGCCTTAGTTATGAAGAAGAGCAGGTCTTTCCTTTCAACCATGGTTCCCTAAGTTTGATCCCAACACCATGACTACCATAATAACTTCAATCCATGTAAGACTTCTAAAACTTTCTCTTCATTTACGATCTCTAGATTTTCTTGCGGCTACTAGGAACTCCCTAGGTCATTTTATTAAAGTTGATGGTGATCAGATATTTCACGAGTTGGGCACCTTTACCCGCAACTATGTTAAGCTAGATGTCAATCGTGGGTTTCCCAATAAGGTGTTCATATAATGGGTTGATCTCACTTTTACCTAGTTGTTGGACTATGAAAACACAATGTCCAGATGTAGATCATGTTAATAAAATAGACATCTCCAAGAAGCTTGACTATCTTCCCCAAACTCTTCTCCATCCAAAGGCCTCGAGAAAAATCCTAGAGGATGGCAAGAAGCAAACAAAAACATGTATGATGGTCAGAGCTTGTTTAGGTTCCCTTAGATACTTGAGAGGAGAAATACTCTACTTTGGTGCCATTGATTCCCTCTGGAGGTCTAAAGTGCCTCCACGAATCAAAAAATTCTAATACAGAGAAGGAGGCAGACCTAAGTCACAACCACCTTGATCTTAAGACTCCTTCTAGTGATTTAATCCTTGTCCCGCCACCACTGGCTCATGCTAATACAACTGGATGGGTCAATGTTTAAAAGAAAAAAGGAAGAAGAGATGTTTTTAAATCAAATCACATTACCAAGTAACCATGTAATTTCTTTGTCTCTATATAAATCAATCAAGTTGTACTTGTCTTTGTCTTTGGCATTTTGGCATGGACCTTAGTTTTGTCACGATTTTACATCCCCATGGTCCTATGAGTTGATGTTTCTTTGTTCGCATGCTCTATGTTTTCAAGCACTTTTGTACACTAATGTATTTATCTTTTTAATATAAAACCACTTATTTTTTATAATTTAAAAAAAAAAAATCCTTCATTTTAGTTTATTATTGTTGTGCCATGTTTTACATCTCATCTCACATCTCTCTAGAAGGTGGTTCTTTTAACTTTGAACTACACATCTAGTCTGACAAAAAGATGATCTCTAAAAGAAGAGAGAGAGCACAAAACCATTACAAATATAGTCGCAACGAAGTTTCCATGGGGCATGCAAAATAACAACTCAAATACAACACCAAGCATTTCAAAAATGGACAAGGGCTAATGAAGTCAACATCACCTAGAAAAGTGGCATTTAAAAAAAATCTAATTGTAATGGATGTAACATACCCCAGTCCAACTAAGGACATTACATGTGAGAACACATTAAATCATAATATTTATTGCTTAATAACTTACTATAGCTTACCAATTATAGATCACACGCAGATTTAACTACTTGAATGATACCACGGTTCTAAATCCATCTAACAACACATATTAAAACATGAATGCAACTGCTCAAGCAAACAACCAACACGCAACATTCATATAAACCATTTGCATAGCAGAATAAACATAATAGCAAAACAAAGAACTTATCTATATGCATAATAACCAACCGGTTGCATACGAAGGGTGAACCTCCCAACCATAGGCGCTACTATTCATTTTCTCTCAATAGCAAGCCACCCCAAGCTAAGATTATGAGTCCACATGGAGATTCAACCCTCTTGGTTGTCCATTCTCCACACACAGCAGCCCCAAAACCCAGGTTCCACTCTATTCCCTACAACCTACACAACCCAAAGAATGGGATCCCCCTTCACTACACACTGTCCCTCGGACCTTCCCACTTCCCTCTAGGGATCCAGTGCACCTAGTTGACCAGGAATTATCCCAGCTACTCCAGGAGTGCTCACAACAACGTTCACAAGGTTCTTGAGCCATTTCCTCAATAGGAAAAACACTTACATGCTTACATCCCAATTTGCAAGCACACGGGCATCTTTCTTCACATAAAACACAACCAAGTAATGGTTTCCTTTGAGCACAACATGGTCGATGCTCTTCCCAGCACTCAAATCCTCTCTTGTTGTCCAAAATATGCATGTAAAACTTGTTTATATTCTGCATACAAAGAGGCAACAACAAAAGCATATGCTACAACCACATCTCCTCAATTTAGATCAATGGAGGAAGAAGTACCAACAATAAAAAAGAAGAGGAGGAAGAAAGAAAAGACCCACAAGAAGAAAAGTGGATGTTGCGGAAAAGAAAAGGAAAATCGAGGAAGTTAAAGCTAAGGCTAAATTCAATGCAGCAACGACATCCAAGGAAGAAGCAGAAGCAAAGGCGATTGTCGATAAAGAAGCTGAACAAAAGGCAACAACAGAAAGATCTACCACGACAACAGAAACAACACGTAAAGCAGCAAATGAGGTTGTAGAAAAGGCAGTCAAGGAAGAGCAGCACAAGAAAGATGAAGAATCTCGGAATGATGACACATCTCCGATGGACGCCAACATCCCAGAGATATCGACAAGAGCTACCAGTGGTCACACCCACTTATGTGGGTTGATATTGGGGATCCGCACCCCATTCAAACCAAGTAAAGTGTCAAATATTAAAAAGTTTAAATACGACAAGGCCATGGGCAGAATTGTACAGCAGAAGCTGAAGCAAGTATCAGTCACGAGAGGCAATCCACTTTCCCTCCTCACATAGACCCCTGGAACAGGAAAGTTCAATGAAGACCCACATTCCATAACAATTGATGGAACGACATTCTCCAATGCAACGGAACAGAAACTGAAAAATTTGTTCCGTCAAAACCAGGAGCAGGAGGTCAGGATTAAAGAGTTGGAGGAACAACTCCAATGCTCAAGAAAGGATGATCCAGGAGGATCCATAACGCTCAAAAATCGATCATCTCAAATGCTAACGAAAATGACTTCATTATGTAGAGCTCGTCGAGAGCTTTCCAACGGAGTGTGAATCGCCTCAAACGAATGTCGTATGAGAAAGTTATAGATTGTCAAAGTTTCGAAAAAATAGGGCATGAGGAAAAAATAGGGGTGCCACGTGGCAAGCCCATAGGCTGACACATGGACCATCTATATAGCTGACAGGGTTGGGGATAGAAAAGTTATGCCCCCAAGGGAGCCAAATCTCCAATAGTCCATACTATATATAAATATAGTTATAATGAAAACAAGTGGAGGGGTCGACGGGTTTGGAACCCCTGACCTCCCCACTAATATACCAACAACTTAACATCAAGTGCCTACCAATGTGCAATAAGAAATGATCAGTTATACAAACAAAGAAAATTATATTTAAGTTTGCGTCGAGATTTTCGGTCGGTAGTTGGGCGGGCTCACACCCTATTTAAACCTAGCACTCGGTATTAGTACGAGCATGGAAATGTGTGCCAGTTTATAGAGGAGATGCATCAAAGTTCATGCCAACTGTAGATTTGCCTCGTTTTGCATGCAAGAGGTGTTCCTTTCAACCATGCTTCCCTAAGTTTGATCCCAACACCATGACTATCATAATAACTTTAATCCATGTAAGACTTATAAAACTTCCTCTTCACTTACGGTCTCCATATTTTCTTGTGGCTATTAGGAACTCCCTAGGTCATTTTATTAAAGTTGATGGTGCTCAGATATTTCACGGGATGAGCACCTTTACCCGCAACTATGTTAAGTTAGATCTCAATCGCAGGTTTCCTGATAAGATGTTCATATAATGGGTTGATCTCACTTTTACCTAGTTGTTGGACTATGAAAACACAATGTCTAGATGTAGATCATGTTAATAGAATATACATCTCCAAGAAGCTTGACTATCTTCCCCAACCTCTTCTCCATCCAAAGGCCTCGAGAAAAATCCTAGAGGATGGTAAGAAGCAAACAAAAACATGTATGATGGTCAAAGCTTGTTTAGGTTCCCTTAGATACTTGAGAGGAGAAATACTCTACTTTGGTGCCATTGATTCCCTCTGGAGGTTTAAAGTGCCTCCACGAATCAAAAAATTCTAATACAGAGAAGGAGGCAGACCTAAGTCACAACCACCTTGATCTTATGACTCCTTCTAGTGATTTAATCCTTGTCTCGCCACCACTGGCTCATGCCAATACAACTTGATGGGTCAATGTTCGAAAGAAAAAAGGAAGAAGAGATATTTTTAAATCAAATCACATTACCAAGTAACCATGTAATTTCTTTGTCTCTATATAAATCAATCAAGTTGTACTTGTCTTTGTCTTTGCCATTTTGGTATGGACCTTAGTTTTGTCGCGATTTTACATCCCCATGGTCCTACGAGTTGATGTTTCTTTGTTCGCATGCTCTATGTTTTCAAGCACTTTTGTACACTAATGTATTTATCTTTTTAATATAAAACCACTTATTTTTTATAATTAAAAAAAAAAAAAAATCCTTCATTTTAGTTTATTATTGTTGTGCCATGTTTTACATCTCATCTCACATCTCTCTAGAAGGTGGTTCTTTCAACTTTGAACTACAGATCTCGTTTGACAAAAATATGATCTCTAAAAGAAGAGAGAGAGCACAAAACCATTACACATATAGTCGCAACGAAGTTTCCATGGGGCATGCAAAATAACAACTCAAATACAACACCAAGCATTTCAAAAATGGACAAGGGCTAATGAAGTCAACATCACCTAGAAAAGTGGCATTTAAAAAAAATCTAATTGGAATGGATGTAACATACCCCAGTCCAACTAAGGACATTACATGTGAAAACACATTAAATCATAATATTTATTGCTTAATAACTTACTATAGCTTACCAATTATAGATCACATGCAGATTTAACTACTTGGATGATACAACAGTTCTAAATCCATCTAACAACACATATTAAAACATGAATGCAACTACTCAAGCAAACAACAAACACACAACATTCATATAAACCATTTGCATAGCAGAATAAACATAATAACAAAACAAAGAACTTATCTATATGCATAATAACCAACCGGTTGCATACGAAGGATGAACCTCCCAACCATAGGCGCTACTATTCATTTTCTCTCAATAGCAAGCAACCCCCAAGCTAAGATTATGAGTCCACATGGAGATTCAACCCTCTTGGTTGTCCATTCTCCACACACAGCAGCCCCAAAACCCAGGTTCCACTCTATTCCCTACAACCTACACAACCCAAAGAATGGGATCCCCCTTCACTACATAGAGTCCCGCAGGCCTTCCCACTTCCCTCTAGGGCTCCAGTGCACCTAGTTGACCAAGAATTATCCCAGCTACTCCAAGAGTGCTCACAACAGCGTTCACAAGGTTCTTGAGCCATTTCCTCAATAGGAAAAACACTTAGATGCTTACATCCCGATTTGCAAGCACACAAGCCTCTTTCTTCGCATAAAGCACAACCAAGTAATGGTTTCCTTCGAGCACAACATGGTTGATGCTCTTCTTAACACTCAAATCCTCTCTTGTTGTCCAAAATATGCATGTAAAACTTGTTTATATTCTGCATACGAAGAGGCAACAACAAAAGCATCTGGTACAACCACTTCTCCTCAATTTAGATCAGTGGAGGAAGAAGTACCAACAATAGAAAAGAAGAGGAGGAAGAAAGAAAAGACCCACAAGAAGAAAAGTGGATGTTGCGGAAAAGAAAAGGAAAATCGAGGAAGTTAAAGCTAAGGCTAAATTTGATGCAGCAATGACAGCCAAGGCAGAAGCATAAGCAAAGGTGATTGTCGATAAAGAAGCTGAACAAAAGGCAACAACAGAAAGATCTACCACGACATCAGAAACAACACGTAAAGCAGCAAATGAGGTTGTAGAAAAGGCAGTCGAGGAAGAGCAGCACAAGAAAGATGAAGAAGCTCGGAATGATGACACATCTTCGATGGACACCAACATCCCAGAGATATCGACAGGAGCTACCAGTGGTCACACCCAATTATGTCGGTTGATATTGGGGATCCACACCCCATTCAAACCAAGTAAAGTGGCAAATCTTAAGAAATTTAAATACGACAAGGCCATGGGAAGAATTGTACAATAGAAGGGGAAGCAAGTATCAGTCATGGGAGGCAATCCACTTTCCCTCCTCACATAGACCCCTGGAACAGGAAAGTTCAGTGAAGACCCACTTTCCATAACAACTGATGGAATGACATTCTCCAATGCAGCGAAACAGAAACTGAAAAATTTGTAACGTCAAAACCAGGAGCAGGATGTCAGGATTAAAGAGTTGGAGGAACAACTCCAACGCTCAAGAAAGGATGATCCAGGAGGATCTAGAATGCTCAAAAATTGATCATCTCAAATGCTAATGAAAACGACTTCATTATGTAGAGCTCGTCGAGAGCTTTCCAACGGAGTGTGAATCGCCTCAAACGGATGTCATATGAGAAAGTTATAGATTTTCAAAGTTTCGGAAAAATAGGGCATGAGGAAAAAATAGGGGTGCCACGTGGCAAGCCCATAGGCTGACACATGGACCATCTATATAGTTGACAGGGTTGGGGATAAAAAAGTTATGCCCCCAAGGGGGCCAAATCTCCAATAGTCCATACTATATATAAATATAGTTATAACGAAAACAAGTGGAGGGGTCGATGGGTTTGGAACCCCTGACCTCCCCGCTAAGATACCAACAACTTAACATCAAGTGCCTACCAATATCCAATAAGAACTGATCAGTTATACAAACAAAGAAAATTATATTTAAGTTTGCGTAGAGATTTTCGATCGGTAGTTGGGCGGGCTCGCGCCCTATTTAAACCTAGCACTCGGTACTAGTACGAGCATGGAAATGTGTGCCAGTTTATAGAGGAGATGCATCAAAGTTCATGCCAAGTGCAGATTTGCCTCGTTTTGCATGCAAGAGGTGTTCCTTTCAACCATGGTTCCCTAAGTTTGATGCCAACACCATGACTACCATAATAACTTTAATCCATGTAAGACTTATAAAACTTCCTCTTCACTTACGGTCTCCATATTTTCTTGTGGCTATTAGGAACTCCCTAGGTCATTTTATTAAGGTTGATGGTTATCAGATATTTCATGGGCTGAGCACCTTTACCCGCAACTATGTTAAGATATATCTCAATCGCAGGTTTCCTGATAAGGTGTTCATATAATGGGTTGATCTCACTTTTACCTAGTTGGTGGACTATGAAAACAAAATGTCCAGATGTAGATAAAGTTAATAGAATAGACATCTCCAAGAAGCTTGACTATCTTCCCCAACCTCTTCTCCATGCAAAGGCCTCGAGAAAAATCCTAGAGGATGGGAAGAAGCAAACAAAAATATGTATGATGGTCAGAGCTTGTTTAGGTTCCCTTAGATACTTGAGAGGAGAAATACTCTACTTTGGTGCCATTTATTCCCTCTAGAGGTCTAAGGTGCCTCCACGAATCAAAAAATTCTAATACGGAGAAGGAGGCAGACCTAAGTCACAACCACCTTGATCTTATGACTCCTTCTAGTAATTTAATCCTTGTCCCGCCACCACTGGCTCATGCCAATACAACTTGATGGGGCAATGTTAGAAAGAAAAAAGGAAGAAGAGATTTTTTTAAATCAAATCACATTACCAAGTAACCATGTAATTTCTTTGTCTTTCTATAAATCAATCAAGTTGTACTTGTCTTTGTCTTTGGCATTTTGGTATGGACCTTAGTTTTGTCGCGATTTTACATCCCCATGGTCCTACAAGTTGATGTTTCTTTGTTCACATGCTCTATGTTCTCAAGCACTTTTGTACACTAATGTATTTATCTTTTTAATATAAAACCACTTATTTTTTATAATTTAAAAACAAAATCCTTCATTTTAGTTTATTATTGTTGTGCCATGTTTCACATCTCATCTCACATCTCTCTAGAAGGTGGTTCTTTCAACTTTGAACTACACATCTAGTTTGACAAAAATATGATCTCTAAAAGAAGAGAGAGAGCACAAAACCATTACAAATATAGTCGCAACGAAGTTTCCATGGGGCATGCAAAATAACTACTCAAATACAACACCAAGCATTTCAAAAATGGACAAGGGCTAATGAAGTCGACATCACCTAAAAAAGTGGCATTTAAAAAAAATTTAATTGTAATGGATGTAACATACCCCAGTCCAACTAAGGACATTACATGTGAAAACACATTAAATCATAATATTTATTGCTTAATAACTTACTATAGCTTACCAATTATAGATCACACGCAGATTTAACTTCTTGAATGATACCACGGTTCTAAATCCATCTAACAACACATATTAAAACATGAATGCAACTGTTCAAGCAAACAACAAACACACAACATTCATATAAACCATTTGCATAGCAGAATAAACATAATAACAAAACAAAGAACTTATCTATATGCATAATAACCAACCGGTTGAATACAAAGGATGAACCTCCCAACCATAGGCGCTACTATTCATTTTCTCTCAATAGCAAGCCACCCCCAAGCTAAGATTATGAGTCCACATGGAGATTCAACCCTCTTGATTCTCCATTCTCCACACACAACAGCCCCAAAACCCAGGTTCCACTCTATTCCCTACAACCTACACAACCCAAAGAATGGGATCCCCATTCACTACACACAGTCCCTCGGGCCTTCCCACTTCCCTCTAGGGCTCCAGTGCACCTAGTTGACCAAGAATTATCCCAGCTACTACAGGAGTGCTCACAACAGCGTTCACAAGGTTCTTGAGCCATTTCCTCAATAAGAAAAACACTTACATGCTTACATCCCAATTTGCAAGCACATGGGCCTCTTTCTTCGCATAAAACACAACCAAGTAATGGTTTCCTTCGAGCACAACATGGCCGATGCTCTTCCCAGCACTCAAATCCTCTCCTGTTGTCCAAAATATGCATGTAAAACTTGTTTATATTCTGCATATAAAGAGGCAACAACAAAAGCATCTAGTACAACCACATCTCCTCAATTTAGATCAGTGGAGGAAGAAGTACCAACAATAGAAAAGAAGAGGAGGAAGAAAGAAAAGACACACAAGAAGAAAAGTGGATGTAGCGGAAAAGAAAAGGAAAATCGAGGAAGTTAAAGCTAAGGCTAAATTCCATGCAACAATGACAACCAAGGCAGAAGCAGAAGCAAAGGCGATTGTCGATAAAGAAGTTGAACAAAAGGCAACAATAGAAAGATCTACCACGATAGCAGAAACAACACCTAAAGCAACAATTGAGGTTGTAGAAAAGGCAGTCGAGGAAGAGCAGCACAAGAAAGATGAAGAAGCTCGGAATGATGACACATCTCCGATGGACACCAACATTCCATAGATATCGACAGGAGCTACCAGTGGTCACACCCAATTATGTGGGTTGATATTGGGGATCTGCACCCCATTCAAACCAAGTAAAGTGGCAAATCTTAAAAAGTTTAAATACGACAAGGCCATGGGAAGAATTGTACAACAACAGGTGAAGCAAGTATCAGTCACAAGAGGCAATCCACTTTCCCTCCTCACATAGACCCCTGGAACAGGAAAGTTCAATGAAGACCCACTTTCCATAACAACTGATGGAACGACATTCTCCAACGCAACGGAACAGAAACTGAAATATTTGTTCCGTCAAAACTAGGAGCAGGAGGTCAGGATTAAAGAGTTGGAGGAACAACTCCAACGCTCAAGAAAGGATGATCCAGGAGGATCCAGAACGCTCAAAAATTGATAATCTCAAATGCTAAAGAAAATGACTTCATTATGTATAGCTCGTCGAGAGCTTTCCAACGGAGTGTGAATCGCCTCAAACAGATGTTGTATGAGAAAGTTATAGATTTTCAAAGTTTTGGAAAAATAGGGCATGAGGAAAAAATAGGGGTGCCACGTGGCAAGCTCATAGGCTGACACATGGACCATCTATATGGCTGACAGGGTTGGGGATAAAAAAGTTATGCCCCCAAGGGGGCCAAATCTCTAATAGTCCATACTTTATATAAATATAGTTATAATGAAAACAAGTGGAGGGGTCGACGGGTTTGGAACCCATGACCTCCCCACTAATATACCAACAACCTAACATCAAGTGCCTACCAATGTGCAATAAGAACTGATCAGTTATACAAACGAAGAAAATTATATTTAATTTTGCGTCGAGATTTTCGGTCGGTAGTTGGGCGGGCTCGCGCCCTATTTAAACCTTGCACTCGGTATTAGTACGAGCATGGAAATGTGTGCCAGTTTATAGAGAAGATGCATCAAAGTTCATGCCAAGTGCATATTTGCCTCGTTTTGCATGCAAGAGGTGTTCCTTTCAACCATGGTTCCCTAAGTTTGATCCCAACACCATGACTACCATAATAACTTTAATCCATGTAAGACTTATAAAACTTTCTCTTCACTTATGGTCTCCATATTTTCTTGTGGCTATTAGGAACTCCCTAGGTCATTTTATTAAAGTTGATGGTGATCAGATATTTCACGGGCTGCGCACCTTTACCCGCAACTATGTTAAGCTAGATCTCAATCGCGTGTTTCGTGATAAGGTGTTCATATAATGGGTTGATCTCACTTTTACCTAGTTGGTGGACTATGAAAACACAATGTCCAGATGTAGATCATGTTAATAGAATATACATCTCCAAGAAGCTTGACTATCTTCCCCAACCTCTTCTCCATCCAAAGGCCTCGAGAAAAATCCTAGAGGATGGTAAGAAGCAAACAAAAATATGTATGATGGTCAGAGCTTGTTCAGGTTTCCTTAGATACTTGAGAGGAGAAATACTCTACTTTGGTGCCATTTATTCCCTCTGGAGGTCTAAAGTCCCTCCACGAATAAAAAAATTGTAATACAGAGAAGGAGGCAGACCTAAGTCACAACCACCTTGATATTATGACTCCTTCTAGTGATTTAATCCTTGTCCCGCCACCACTGGCTCATGCCAATACAACTTGATGGGTCAATGCTCGAAAGAAAAAAGGAAGAAGAGATATTTTTAAATCAAATCACATTACCAAGTAACCATGTAATTTCTTTGTCTCTATATAAATCAATCAAGTTGTACTTGTCTTTGTCTTTGGCATTTTTGTATGGACCTTAGTTTTGTCACGATTTTACATCCTCATCGTCCTACGAGTTGATGCTTCTTTGTTCGCATGTTCTATGTTCTCAAGCACTTTTGTACACTAATGTATTTATCTTTTTAATATAAAACCACTTATTGTTTATAATTTAAAAAAAAAATCCTTCATTTTAGTTTATTATTGTTATGCCATGTTTTACATCTCATCTCACATCTCTCTAGAAGGTGGTTCTTTCAACTTTGAACTACACATCTAGTTTGACAAAAAGATGATCTCTAAAAGAAGAGAGAGAGCACAAAACCATTACAAATATAGTCGCAACGAAGTTTCCATGGGGCATGCAAAATAACAACTCAAATACAACACCAAGCATTTCAAAAATGGACAAGGGCTAATGCAGTCAACATCACCTATAAAAGTGGCATTTAAAAAAAATCTAATTGTAATGGATGTAACATACTCCAGTCCAACTAAGGACATTACATGTGAAAACACATTAAATCATAATATTTATTGCTTAAAAACTTACTATAGCTTACCAATTATAGATCACACGCAGATTTAACTACTTGAATGATACCACGGTTCTAAATCCATTTAACAACACATATTAAAACATGAATGCAACTGCTCAAGCAAACAACAAACACACAAAATTCATATAAACCATTTGCATAACAGAATAAACATAATAACAAAACAAAGAACTTATCTACATGCATAATAACCAATCGGTTGCATACGAAGGATGAACCTCCCAACCATAGGCACTACTATTCATTTTCTTTCAATAACAAGCCACCCCAAAGCTAAGATTATGAGTCCACATGGAGATTCAACCCTCTTGGTTGTCCATTCTCCACACACAACAACCCCAAAACCTAGGTTCCACTCTATTCCCTACAACCTACACAACCCAAAGAATGGGATCCCCCTTCACTACACACAGTCCCTCAGGCCTTCACACTTCCGTCTAGGGCTCCAGTGCACCTAGTTGACCAAGAATTATCCCAGCTACTCCAGGAGTGCTCATAACAACGTTCACAAGGTTCTTGAGCCATTTCCTCAATAGGAAAAACACTTACGTGCTTACATCCCGATTTGCAAGCACACGAGCCTCTTTCTTCGCATAAAACACAACCAAGTAATGGTTTCCTTCGAGCACAACATGGCCGATGCTCTTCCCAACACTCAAATCCTCTCTTGTTGTCCAAAATATGCATGTAAAACTTGTTTATATTCTGCATACGAAGAGGCAACAACAAAAGCATCTGCTACAACCTCATCTGCTCAATTTAGATCAGTGGAGGAAGAAGTACCAACAATAGAAAAGAAGAGGATGAAGAAAGAAAAGACCCAGTAGAAGAAAAGTGGATGTTGCAGAAAAGAAAATGAAAATCGAGGAATTTAAGCTAAGGCTAAATTTGATGCAGCAACGACAGCCAAGGCAGAAGTAGAAGCAAAGGCGATTGTCGATAAAGAAGCTGAACAAAAGGCAACAACAGAAAGATCTACCACGACAACAGAAACAACACGTAAAGCAGCAAATGAGGTTGTAGAAAAGGCCGTCGAGGAAGAGCAGCACAAGAAAGATGAAGAAGCTCAGAATGATGACACATCTCCGATGGACACCAACATCGCAGATATATCGACAGGAGCTACCAGCGGTCACACCCAATTATGTGGGTTGATATTGGGGATCCACACCCCATTCAAACCAAGTAAAGTGGCACATCTTAAAAAGTTTAAATATGACAAGGCCATGGGTAGAATTGTACAGCAACAGGTGAAGCAAGTATCAATCACGAGAGGCAATCCACTTTCCCTCCTCACATACACCCCTGGAAAAGGAAATTTCAATGAAGACCCACTTTCCATAACAACAGATGGAACGACATTCTCCAACGCAACGGAACAAAAACTGAAATTTTTTTTCCATCAAAACTAGGAGCAGGAGGTCAGGATTAAAGAGGTTGAGGAACAACTCCAACGCTCAAGAAAGGATGATCCAGGAGGATCCATAACGCTCAAAAATCGATCATCTCAAATGCTTATGAAAATGACTTCATTATGTAGAGCTCATCGAGAGCTTTCCAACGGAGTGTGAATCGCCTCAAATGGATGTCGTATGAGAAAGTTATAGATTTTCAAAGTTTCGGAAAAATAGGGCATGAGGAAAAAATAGGGGTGCCATGTGGCAAGCCCATAGGCTGACACATGGACCATCTATACGGCTGATAGGGTTGGGGATAAAAAAGTTATGCCCCCAATGGGGCCAAATCTCCAGTAGTCCATACTATATATAAATATAGTTATAACGAAAACAAGTGGAGGGGTCGACGGGTTTGGAACCCCTGACCTCCTCGCTAATATACCAACAAATTAACATCAAGTGCCTACCAATGTGCAATAAGAACTGATCAGTTATACAAACGAAGAAAATTATATTTAAGTTTGTGTCGAGATTTTCGATCGGTAGTTGGGTGCGCTCGTGCCCTATTTAAACCTAGCACTCGATATTAGTACGAGCATGGAAATGTGTGCTAGTTTATAGAGGAGATGCATCAAATTTCGTGCCAAGTGCAGATTTGCCTCATTTTGCATGCAAGAGGTTTTCCTTTCAACCATGGTTCCCTAAGTTTGATCCCAACACCATTACTGCCATAATAACTTCAATCCATGTAAGACTTATAAAACTTCCTCTTCACTTACGGTCTCCATATTTTCTTGTGGCTATTAGGAAATCCCTAGGTCATTTTATTAAAGTTGATGGTGATCAGATATTTCACGGGCTGAGCACCTTTACCCGCAACTATGTTAAGCTAGATCTCAATCGCGGGTTTCCTGATAAGGTGTTCATATAATGGGTTGATCTCACTTTTACCTAGTTGGTGGACTATGAAAACACAATGTCCAGATGTAGATCATGTTAATAGAATAGACATCTCCAAGAAGCTTAACTATCTTCCCCAACCTCTTCTCCATCCAAAGGCCTCGAGAAAAATCCTAGAGGATGGTAAGAAGCAAACAAAAATATGTATGATGGTCAGAGCTTGTTTAGGTTCCCTTAGATACTTGAGAGGAGAAATACTCTACTTTGGTGCCAATTATTCCCTCTGGAGGTCTAAAGTGCCTGCACGAATCAAAAAATTCTAATACAGAGAAGGAGGCAGACCTAAGTCACAACCACCTTGATATTATGACTCCTTTTAGTGATTTAATCCTTGTCCCGCCGCCACTGGCTCATGCCAATACAACCTGATGGGTCAATGTTCGAAAGAAAAAAGGAAGAAGAGATTTTTTTAAATCAAATCACATTACCAAGTAACCATGTAATTTCTTTGTCTCTATATAAATCAATCAAGTTGTACTTGTCTTTGTCTTTGGCATTTTGGTATGGACCTTATTTTTGTCGCGATTTTACATCCCCATGGTCCTACGAGTTGATGCTTCTTTGTTCACATGCTCTATGTTCTCAAGCACTTTTGTACACTAATGTATTTATCTTTTTAATATAAAACCACTTATTTTTTATAATTAAAAAAAAAAATTCCTTCATTTTAGTTTATTATTGTTGTGCCATGTTTTACATCTCATCTCACATCTCTATAGAAGGTGGTTATTTCAACTTTGAACTACACATCTAGTTTCACAAAAAGATGATCTCTAAAAGAAGAGGGAGACCACAAAACCATTACAAATATAGTCGCAACGAAGTTTCCATGGGGCTTGCAAAATAACTACTCAAATACAACACCAAGCATTTCAAAAATGGACTACGACTAATGAACTCAACATCACCTAGAAAAGTGGCATTTAAAAAAAACCTAATTGTAATGGATGTAACATACCCCAGTCCAACTAAGGACATTACATGTGAAAACACATTAAATCATAATATTTATTGCTTAATAACTTACTATAGCTTACCAATTATAGATCACACACAGATTTAACTACTTGAATGATACCACGGTTCTAAATCCATCTAACAACACATATTAAAACATGAATGCAACTACTCAAGCAAACAACAAACACACAACATTCATATAAACCATTTGCATAGCAGAATAAACATAATAACAAAACAAAGAACTTATGTATATGCATAATAACCAACTGATTGCATATGAAGGATGAACCTCCCAACCATAGGCGCTACTATTAATTTTCTCTCAATAGCAAGCCACCCCCAAGCTAAGATTATGATTCCACATGGAGATTCAACCCTCTTGGTTGTCCATTCTCCACACACAACAGCCCCAAAACCCAGGTTCCACTCTATTCCCTACAACCTATACAACCTAAAGAATGGGATCCCCCTTCACTACACACAATCCCTCGGGCCTTCCCACTTCCCTCTAGGGCTCCAGTGCACCTAGTTGACCAAGAATTATCCTAGTTACTCTAGGAGTGCTCACAACACCATTCACAAGGTTCTTGAGCCATTTCCTCAATAGGAAAAACACTTACATGCTTACATCCCGATTTGCAAGCACACGAGCCTCTTTCTTTGCATAAAACCCAACCAAGTAATGGTTTCCTTCGAGCAAAACATGGTCTATGCTCTTCCTAGCACTCAAATCCTTTCTTGTTGTCCAAAATATGCATGTAAAACTTGTTATATTCTGCATACGAAGAGGCAACAACAAAAGCATCCGCTACAACCACATCTCCTCAATTTAGATCAGCGGAGGAAGAAAAACCAACAACAAAAAAGAAGAGGAGGAAGAAAGAAAAGACCCAGAAGAAGAAAAGTGGATGTTGCAGAAAAGAAAAGGAAAATCGAGGAAGTTAAAGCTAAGGCTAAATTAGATGCAACAACGACAACCAAGGCAGAAGAAGAAGCAAAGGCGATTGTCGACAAAGAAGCTGAACAAAAGGAAACAACAGAAAGATCTACCACGACAGCATAAACAACATGTAAAGCAACAAATGAGGTTGTAGAAAAGGCAGTCGAGGAAGAGTAGCACAAGAAAGATGAAGAAGCTCGGAATGATGACATATCTCCGATGGACACCAACACCCCAGAGATATCGACAGGAGCTACCAGCAGTCACACCGAATTATGTGGGTTGATATTGGGGATCCGCACCCCATTCAAACCAAGTAAAGTGGCAAATCTTTAAAAGTTTAAATACGACAAGGCCATGGGCATACATGTACAGCAGTAGGTGAAGCAAGTATCAGTCACGAGAGGCAATCCACTTTCCCTCCTCACATAGACCCCTGGAACAGGAAAGTTCAATGAAGACCCACTTTCCATAACAACAAATGGAACGACATTCTCCAACGCAATGGAACAAAAACTAAATTTTTTTTTTCCGTCAAAACCAGGAGCAGGAGGTCAGGATTAAAGAGTTGGAGGAACAACTCCAATGCTCAAGAAAGGATGATCCAAGAGGATCCAGAACGCTAAAAAATTGATCATCTCAATTGCTAATGAAAATGACTTCATTATGTAGGCTCGTCGAGAGCTTTCCAATGGAGTGTGAATCGCCTCAAACAGATGTCATATGAGAAAGTTATAGATTTTCAAAGTTTTGGAAAAATAGGGCATGAGGAAAAAATAGGGGTGCCACGTGGAAAGCCCATAGGCTGACACATGGACCATCTATATAACTGACAGGGTTGGGGATAAAACATTTATGCCCCCAAGGGGGCCAAATCTCCAATAGTCCATACTATATATAAATATAGTTATAACAAAAACAAGTGGAGGGATCGACGGGTTTGGAACCCTTGACCTCCCCGCTAATATACCAACAAATTAGCATCAAGTGCCTACCAATGTGCAATAAGAACTGATCAATTATACCAACGAAGAAAATTATATTTAAGTTTGTGTCGAGATTTTCGGTCGGTAGTTGGGCGGGCTCGTGCCCTATTTAAACCTAGCACTCGAAATTACTACGAGCATGGAAATGTGTGCCAGTTTATAGAGGAGATGCATCAAAGTTCGTGCCAAGTGAAGATTTTCCTCATTTTGCATGCAAGAGGTGTTCCTTTCAACCATGGTTCACTAAGTTTGATCCCAACACCATGACTACCATAATAACTTTAATCCATGTAAGACTTATAAAACTTCTTGTTCACTTACGATCTCCATATTTTCTTGTGGCTATTAGGAACTCCCTAGGTCATTTTATTAAAGTTGATGGTGATCAGATATTTCACTGGCTGAGCACCTTTACCCGCAACTATGTTAAGCTAGATCTCAATCGCGGGTTTCCTGATAAGGTGTTCATATAATGGGTTGATCTCACTTTTACCTAGTTGGTGGACTATGAAGAGACAATGTGTAGATGTAGATCATGTTAATAGAATAGACATCTCCAAGAAGCTTGACTATCTTCCCCAACCTCTTCTCCATCCAAAGGCCTCGAGAAAAATCCTAGAGGATGGTAAGAAGCAAACAAAAATATGTATGATGGTCAGAGCTTGTTCAGGTTCCCTTAGATACTTGAGAGGAGAAATACTCTACTTTGGTGCCATTTATTCCCTCTCGAGGTCTAAAGTGCCTCCACGAATAAAAAAATTCTAATACAGAGAAGGAGGCAAACCTAAGTCACAACCACCTTGATATTATGACTCCTTCTAGTGATTTAATCCTTGTCCCGCCACCACTGGCTCATGCCAATACAACTTGATGGGTCAATGTTCGAAAGAAAAAAAGGAAGAAGAGATTTTTTAAAATCAAATCACATTACCAAGTAACCATGTAATTTCTTTGTCTCTATATAAATCAATCAAGTTGTATTTGTCTTTGTGGTTGGCATTTTGGTATGGACCTTAGTTTTGTCGCGATTTTACATCCCCATGGTCCTACGAGTTGATGTTTCTTTGTTCGCATGCTCTATGTTCTCAAGCACTTTTGTACACTAATGTATTTATCTTTTTAATATAAAACCACTTATTTTTTGCAATTTAAAAAAAAAWTCYTTCATTTTAGTTTATTATGGTTGTGCCATGTTTTACATCTCATCTCACATCTCTCTAGAAGGTGGTTCTTTCAACTTTGAACTACACATCTAATTTGACAAAAAGATGATCTCTAAAAGAAGAGAGAGAGCACAAAACCRTTACAAATCTAGTCGCAATGAAGTTTCCATGGGGCATGCAAAATAACTACTCAAATACAAGACCAAGCATTTCAAAAATGGACAAGGGCTAATGGAGTCAACATCACCTAGAAAAGTGGYATTTAAAAAAAATCTAATTGTAATGGATGTAACATACCCCAGTCCAACTAAGGACATTACATGTGAAAACACATTAAATCATAATATTTATTTCTTAATAACTTACTATAGATTACCAATTATAGATCACACGCAGATTTAACTACTTGAATGATACCACGGTTCTAAATCCATCTAACAACACATATTAAAACATGAATGCAACTGCTCAAGCAAACAACAAACACACAACATTCATATAAACCATTTGCATAGCAGAATAAACATAATATCAAAACAAAGAACTTATCTATATGCATAATAACCAACCGGTTGCATACGAAGGATGAACCTCCCAACCATAGGCACTACTATTCATTTTCTCTCAATAGCAAGGCACCCCCAAGCTAAGATTATGAGTCCACATGGAGATTCAACCCTCTTGGTTGTCCATTCTCCACACACAGCAGCCCCAAAACCTAGGTTCCACTCTATTCCCTACAACCTACACAACCCAGAGAATGGGATCCCCCTTCACTACACACAGTCCCTCGGGCCTTTCCACTTCCCTCTAGAGCTCCAGTGCACCTAGTTGACCAAGAATTATCCTAGCTACTCCAGGAGTGCTCACAACAACGTTCACAAGGTTCTTGAGCCATTTCCTCAATAGGAAGAACACTTACATGCTTACATCCCGATTTGCAAGCACACAAGCCTCTTTCTTCACATAAAACACAACCAAGTAATGGTTTCCTTCGAGCACAACATGGCCGATGCTCTTCCCGGCACTCAAATCCTCTCTTGTTGTCCAAAATATGCATGTAAAACTTGTTTATATTCTGCATACGAAGAGGCAACAACAAAAGCATCCGCTACAACCACATCTCCTCAATTTAGATCAGTGGAGGAAGAAGTACCAACAATAGAAAAGAAGAGGAGGAAGAAAGAAAAGACCCATAAGATGAAAAGTGGATGTTGCAGAAAAGAAAAGGAAAATCGAGGAAGTTAAAGCTAAGGCTAAATTCAATGCAGGAATGACAGCCAAGGTAGAAGCAAAAGCAAAGGCGATTGTCAATAAAGAAGCTAAACAAAAGGCAACAACATAAAGATCTACCACGACAGTAGAAACAACACGTAAAGCAGCAAATGAGGTTATAGAAAAGGCAGTTGAGGAAGAGTAGCACAAGAAAGATGAAGAAGCTCAGAATGATGACACATCTCCGATGGACACCAACATCCCAGAGATATCGACAGGAGCTACCAACGGTCACACCGAATTATGTGGGTTGATATTGGGGATCCACACCCCATTCATACCAAGCAAAGTGGCAAATCTTAAAAAGTTTAAATACGACAAGGCCATGGGAAGAATTGTACAGAAGTAGGTGAAGCAAGTATCAGTCACGAGAGGCAATCCACTTTACCTCCTCACATAGACCCCTAGAACAGGAAAGTTCAATGAAGACCCACTTTCCATAACAACTGATGGAACGACATTCTCCAACGCAACGGAACAGAAATTGGAAAATTTGTTCCGTCAAAACCAGGAGCAGGAGGTCAGGATTAAAGAGTTGGAGGAACAACTCCAATGCTCAAGAAAGGATGATCCAGGAGGATCCAGAACACTCAAAAATCGATAATCTCAAATGCTAATGAAAATGACTTGATTATGTAGAGCTCGTCGAGAGCTTTCCAACAGAGTGTGAATCGCCTCAAACGGATGTCATATGATAAAGTTATAGATTTTCAAAGTTTCGGAAAAATAGGGCATGAGGAAAAAATAGGGGTGCCACGTGGCAAGCCCATAGGATGACACATAAACCATCTATATAGATGAGAGGGTTGGGGATAAAAAAGTTATGCCCCCAAGGGGGGCAAATCTCCAATAGTCCATACTATATATAAATATAGTTATAACGAAAACAAGTGGAGGGGTCGACGGGTTTGGAACCCCTGACCTCCCCACTAATATACCAATAAATTAACATCAAGTGCCTATAAATGTGCAATAAGAAATGATCAGTTATACAAACGAAGAAAATTATATTTAAGTTTGCCTGGAGATTTCCGATTGGTAGTTGGGCAGGCTTGCGCCCTATTAAACCTAGCACTCGGTATTAGTACGAGCATGGAAATGTGTGCCAGTTTATAAAGGAGATGCATCAAAGTTCATGCCAAGTGCATATTTGCCTCGTTTTTCATTTGAGAGGTGTTCCTTTAAACCATGGTTCCCTAAGTTTGATCCCAACACCATGACTACCATAATAAATTTAATCCATTTAAGACTTATAAAACTTCCTCTTCACTTACGATMTCCATATTTTCTTGTGGCTATTAGGAACTCCCTAGGTCATTTTATTAAAGTTGATGGTGATCAGATATTTCACGGGCTGAGCACCTTTACCCGCAACTATGTTAAGCTAGATCTCAATCGCGGGTTTCCTGATAAGGTGTTCATATAATGGGTTGATCTCACTTTTACCTAGTTGTTGGACTATGAAAACACAATGTCCAGATGTAGATCATGTTAATAGAATAGACATCTCCAAGAAGCTTGACTATCTTCCCCAACCTCTTCTCCATCCAAAGGCCTTGAGAAAAATTCTAGAGGATGGTAAGAAGAAAACAAAAATATGTATGATGGTCAGAGCTTGTTTAGGTTCCCTTAGATACTTGAGAGGAGAAATACTCTACTTTGGTGCCATTTATTCTCTCTGGAGGTCTAAAGTGCCTCCATGAATCAAAAAATTCTAATACAGAGAAGGAGGCAGACCTAAGTCACAACCACCTTGATATTATGATTCCTTCTAGTGATTTAATCCTTGTCCCGCCACCATTGGCTCATGCCAATACAACTTGATGGGTCAATGTTCGAAAGAAAAAAGGAAGAAGATATATTTTTAAATCAAATCACATTACCAAGTAACCATGTAATTTCTTTGTCTCTATATAAATCAATCAAGTTGTACTTGTCTTTGTCTTTGGCATTTTGGTATGTACCTTAGTTTTGTTGCGATTTTACATCCCCATGGTCCTACGAGTTGATGTTTCTTTGTTCGCATGCTCTATGTCCTCAAGCACTTTTGTACACTAATGTATTTATCTTTTTAATATAAAACCACTTATTTTTTATAATTAAAAAAATAAATCCTTCATTTTAGTTTATTATCGTTGTGTCATGTTTTACATCTCAACTCACATCTCTCTAGAAGTGAGTTCTTTTAACTTTGAACTACACATCTAATTTGACAAAAAGGTGATCTCTAAAAGAAGAGAGAGAACACAAAACCATTGCAAATATAGTCACAACAAAGTTTCCATGGGGCATGCAAAGTAACAACTCAAATACAACACCAAGCATTTCAAAAATGGACAAGGGCTAATGAAGTCAACATCACGTAGAAAAGTGGCATTTAAAAAAAATATTATTGTAATGGATGTAAGATACCCTAGTCCAACTAAGGACATTACATGCGAAAACACATTAAATCAAAATATTTTTTTCTTAATAAGTTCCTATAGCTTACCAATTATAGATCACACACAGATTTAACTACTTGAATGATACCACAATTCTAAATTCATCTAGCAACACATATTAAAACATGAATGCAACTGCTCAAGCAAACAACAAACACACAACGTTCATAAAAGCCATTTTCATAGCAGAATAAACATAATAACAAAACAAAGAACTTATCTATATGCATAATAACCAATCGGTTTCATACGAAGGATGAACCTCCCAACCATAGGCGATATTGTTCATTTCCTCTCAATAGCAAGCCACCCCCAAGTTAAGCTTATGAGTCCACGAGGAGATTCAACCCTCTTGGTTGTCCATTCTCCACACACAACATCCCCCAAACCCAGGTTCCACTCTATTCCCCATAACCTACACAACCCAAGGAATGGACTCCCCTTCACTACACACTTTCCTTCGGGCCTTCCCACTTCCCTCTAGGGCTCCAGTGCACCTAGTTGACCAGGAATCCCCCCAGCTACTCCAGGAGTGCTCACAACAACATTCACAAGGTTCTTGAGCCATTTCCTGAATAGGAAAAACACTTTACAGGCTTACATCTCAATTTATAGGCACACATGCCTCTTTCTTTGCATAGAACACAACCAAGTAATGGTTTCCTTCAAGAACAACATGGCTGGTGCTCTTCCCAGCACTCAAGTCCTCTCTTGTTGTCCAAAATATGCATGTAAAACTTGTTTATATTCTGCATATGAAGAGGCAACAACAAAATCATTTGTTACAACCACATCTCCTCAATTTAGATCAGTGGAGGAAGAAGTACCAACAATAGAAAAGAAGAGGAAGAAGACAAAAAAGACCCACAAGAAGAAAGTGGATGTTGCATAAAAGAAAAGGAAAATTGAGGAAGTTAAATCTAAGGCTAAATTTGATGCAACAACGACAGCCAGGGCAGAAGCAGAGGCAAAGGCGATCGTCGATAAAGAAGTTGAACAAAAGGCAACAACTGAAAGATCTACCACAATAGCAGAAGTAGCATGGAAAGCAACAAATGAGGCTATAGAAAAGGCAGTAGAGGAAGAGCAGCACAAGAAATATGAAGAAGCTCGGAATGATGACACATCTCCGATGGACACCAACATCCCAGAGATATCGACAGTAGCTACCAATGGTCACACCCAATTACGTGGGTTGATACTAGGGATCCACACCCCATTCAAACCAAGCAAAGTGGAAAATCTTAAAAAGTTTAAATACGACAAGGCCATGGGTAGAATTGTACAACAACAAGTGAAGCAAGTATCACTCACGAGAAGGAATCCACTTTCCCTCCTCACATAGACCCTTGTGACAGGAAAGTTCAATGAAGACCCACTTTCCATAGCAATTGATTGAACAACATTCTCCAATGCAATGGAACAGAAACTAAAAAATTTGTTCCATCAAAACTAGGAGCAGGAGGTATGGATTAAAGAGTTGGAGGAACAACTCCAACGCTCAAGAAAGGATGATCTAGGAGGATCCAGAACGCTAAAAAATTGTTCATCTCAAATGCTAATGAAAATGACTTCATTATGTAGAGCTCATCGAGAGCTTTCCAACGGAGTGTGAATCGCCTCAAACGGATGTCGTATGAGAAAGTTATGGATTTTCAAAGTTTATGAAAAATAGGGTATAAGGAAAAAATAGGGGTGCCATGTGGCAAGCCCATAGGCTGACACATGGACCATCTGTACAACTGACAGGGTTGGGGATAAAAAAATTATGCCCCCAAGGGGGTTGAATCTCCAATAGTCCATACTATATATAAATATAGTTATAACAAAAACAAGTGGAGGGGTCAACGAGTTTGGAACCCCCGACCTCCCTGCTAATATACCAACAAATTAACATCAAGTGCCCACCAATGTGCCATAAGAACCGATCAGTTATACAAACGAAGAAAATTATATTTAAGTTTGCGTCGCAATTTCCGGTCGGTAGTTGGGCATGCTCACGCCCTATTTAAACCTAGCACTCAGTATTAGTACGAGCATGGAAATGAATGCCAATTTATAGAGGAGATGCATCAAAGTTCGTGCCAAGTGTAGATTTGCCTCGTTTTGCATGCAAGAGGTGTTCCTATTTTAGATTTGCCTCGTTTTGCATGCGATAGAGTTCTTTGAGAAAAGTATAGAGTGTTTATAATCATTTTTATAAGAATTATGAGAGGAATTTGATGGTGATTTTAGTTATGTGATAAAATGTTGTGTACGAAGATCTTATTCCAGTTTATCATGTATGAGACCCATAGTCTCGTTATGCATGCAAAAGAGGGTCTTTGAGCACATGTTCATAATATAGTCGAGTTTATACTCATTTTTCTCAGAATTTCGAGGGGAATTCAATGGTAATCTCCATTTCTGGGTTTAAGCAGTATAATTGAAGGGTGTATTCAAATTTGTCATTGTACGTCATCATCGTATAAAGCATTTGAGCATTAATAGAGTGATCACACTATTTGGAAGTGGACCTAGAGACGTAGCCCAAGATGGGTGAACTCCATTATCAAAATGTGTAATAAGCCTTATTATTTGTTGTCTCTATTGCTCTCTATTTTGGCATTTTTATTTCTGCAAGTTATATTTATCAGTTAATGAAGTTTATGGATAAGTAAGCATTTTCACATGATATTTTGCAAATAGTCAAGATGATCTTATAAATTTCCTGAATCTAGTTGGATGTTTAGTGTTTGCTTAAGAACTAATTTGACATCTAAGGATTTTCGATCATGTGGTATCAAAGTTGGTTTGATGTGTAATTGCAAGTGAATTCTTACGAGGTCCAAACTCAAGCTTGGTGAAGGATTGTTTGAAGAGTACATTCCTAAGATTGGTTTGAAGTGTGCATTTTAAAAGTAGAAATGGATTCAACAAAAGACAAGGGTTCTTCTAATCCAAATCCTTTCAATTCTTCTAATGAAGTCAACATCACCTAGAAAAGTGGCATTTAAAAAAAATCTTATTGTAATGGATGTAACATACCCCAGTCCAACTGGGGACATTACGTGCGGAAAACACATTAAATAATAATATTTTTTGCTTAATAACTTCTCGTATCTTACCAACTATATATCACACACAAATTTAACTACTTGACTAATACCGCAGTTCTAAATGCATATAATAGCACATATTAAAACATGAATGCAACTGCTCAAGCAAACAACAAACACACAACATTCATATAAACTATTTGCATAACAGAATAAACATAATAATAGAACAAAGAACTTATCTATATGCATAATAACCAACTGGTTGCATATAAAGGATGAACCTCACAGCCATAGGCATTGTTGTTCATTTCCTTTCAACAGTAGGTCACCCCCGAGTTGAGCTTATGAGTCCACAAGGAGATTCAACCCTCTTGGTTGTCCATTCTCCACACATAATAGCCCCAAAACCCAGGTTCCACTCTATTCCCCACAACCTCCACAACCCAAGGAATGGGATCCCCCTTCACTACACACAGTCCTTCAAGCCTTCCCAGTTCCCTCCAGGGATCCATTGCACCTAGTTGACTAGGAATCCTCCCAACTACTTCAAGAGTGCTCACAACAGTCTTCACAAGGCTCATGAGCCATTTCCTCAACAAGAAAAAAACACTTTACAGGATTACAACCCGATTTACAAGCACAGAGGCCTCTTTCTCCACATAAACAAAACCAAATAATGGTTTCCTTCAAGCACAACATGGTTGGTTCTCTTCCCGACAGTCAACTCCTCTCTTGTTGTAAAAAATCTGCATGTAATTTATTTTTTATTTTTTATTTTTATTTGTTTCTGCATATGAATTTCCCTTCTTCTCCCTTTCTTTCTTAACACCCGCTCTTCCCAAAGATGATAGTACTTCGACCCATGCTCCCCAATAATTATGGGATGGGACTCCTCACACCCACCCTCTTACATGAGTTAAATGATTGGTTTTGGGAACACTCAACAACAATTCAAAAGGTTATACACAATGATAATAATTTCAATAATGTGGATTGGATTATGTTGTGCTCTGCATCAACAACCTCCCTTTTCTTATATTTTCTACTTGAAAATCCCCCTCTCCAAGAAAATGGGACCCCTCCTTCTTATTGCATGAGATTTTCTTGAATTGAAAAAAATGCTCAACTCTTGGCCTCAGATTTTCTTACACCTCCTTGATTAGGTTTCTTGTTGTTTCAAGGCCATGTTGAGTTATCTTAGCTTTAGTTTAATCCCAACACTTAGAAAAATCCTGAAAAACATCCTTTGGCCATAGGGTGAGTTGTTTTTAACTCCTCTGGTATGCATTGGAAGAGTTCCCTTTAAACGCTCTGGTCTCCACTAGAGAGCTTCCCCTGAAGTCCTCCAGAAACACTATTCAACAATCACCAAACTTCTTGTTAACTCGTCCAGTTCAACCAGAGGAGTTCCCACAAACTACTCGGGTCGAATGGGAGGAGTTCCACGAAATTGTTTTGACGTGCTCATATCACTCATCAAATGAGTTAACATTAATGCCTTCGGTCCACACCAAAGGTATTCTCAATATCTCTTACGATGCCCTCGAGGTGTTTCCCATTAAAACCTTCGATGCACATTGGAGACTTTCCCACCATGTCCCCCAGTGTATACCAGGGAATTTTCCATCAACACATTTGGTTCTCATTGGGGAGATTTATGCCACCACCTCCGATAAAATTTAGAGTGCTTTAGGTGACCTCGAACCATTCTCCTTTTCTATAAAAGAGGAAGCCCCACCCATCCTCTTTTCATTATTGCCATCGCTGAGAAGAAAAGGGAGAGTGCTAAGCTATTGAGACCTCAAGTATTCTCATAATTGCCATTGATTGTTATCCACGTGTCAATACTATCCAGGTATGCCCTATTTTCTTCCTTTATTTTAGCTTATATATTGTTTAAGGGTTAGAATTAGGTCATGTCCCCAACAGTCGAGGTCATCGAACTCTTCGTCCAACCGTTTTCGCTCATACTCACTTGTGGATTTTCTGTCTGTGACACCAGAAATCTCAACCCGGTTATCGCTTGGCCGACACCATGCCCTACCTCCTTGTACCTTTCCCAATGGCCATATGATGTTCAGACTCTCAAGCACTCACACAACCAAGAGTCTAAGTCCCTAAATTCTAATCGCAAACCAATCCCTCGTGACTCTCTAGCCCTGTTCGCAATCGGTGCCTTAACAAGTTTCCTTCCTCGAAGTTAACTCAAATCTCAGTCTCTCCTCACCATAACCCTAACCACACGTGATCAAATTCCTTAACTATCTAGAGTGACAAGTCCCAAGCCTTGTTAATCTCAAGATCTATGAATACCCAAAGTTTTAAACTCAAACTCTAGTCTCTCGGGCCTCTAGCAATCGAATCCTAAGCTCTAATTAAAACCCAAGGCCAATAATTGTTAATTTTCAATGAATATTTTTCATTTGAAGAAGCTTGTGAGACCAACTCTGGTATCGTCAATGTTTTTTATAATATTGACACTAGTAGCAACCGATGGTTTTTACTTAATAGATTTTAGTCCATCCGGAGCCCTTCGCAAGATTGACTCTAATGAGAACCAGAGCACTTAACAAGATTATCATCAGTGTTTTTCAGAACACTTCGCATGATTGTCTCTAGTCCATCTGGAGGACTTCACACCATCCCCTCTGGTCCCATTGGAGGACTTAACGAGAACCTCTTTGGTTTCCATTGGAACACTTAACACAATCGTTGTCGGTCTTTACTAGAGCACTTTACAAGATTGACTCTGATCTTCACTAGAGAACTTTATATGAACCTCAGCGGTGCCCATCGACACACTTTACACTAAACCCTCCGATGTATATCGAAGCAATTCCCAAGAACTGTTCCGACTTCATTTCTTCCAAAATAACAATGTCTTCACCAACTTGCCAAGACTTTCCCCCCAAGCTAAGCTAATCTCGTCCAAAACGTAAATCCGTGTAATTTGGCCAACCATCATCTCCTCTTCGGACGATGATCTCCTGCCCAACATCCATTCAAGTGACTCTTTCGGTACTTAACACATGGTTTATTTAAGCAAATTTATTTTCCACTCATATGTTTATAGCTTCTGATATGATCATGCGTATGTTTACCTGGTTTTGTTTTTGGTATAATTTCATTTATACATTGAAAATTCAAAAATGTCTCCATGGAAGAAGGTGACAAGCAAAGCACCTGCCACAAAGGCCTCCAAGAGTGGTATCTAGCATGAAGGTGAACTTGACATCATAGGTGTTAGGTTATGAAAAAGGTATAAATATCTTCCTTTTTCCCACATTTCATGATATCATCTTGATTGACTTTTCGGTTATTTAGAAGCAAATAGAATAAAATATGAATAATATAATATTTAGCGTTGTTGTTGGAGATTAGATTACATAGATCCTAAATATGATTGGAAGTGTCTGGTTTTATTGCAGGATTGGTTAAATATTGTCAAACCCAATATAGCAAGGGGAATCTTGAAGATGCGCAAGCTATTGGAGGTTGAAGACTTTATGGCGCAAAGCAATTTTAAAGATAATTGAGTTTCTTATTGTAATAGTAAAGCAATCCTAAGGATCTCTCAATCCTCAGGATACCCAGATTATTGTAACATATAAGGGGTAAATAGATCTTGAAAGACAAGAGAAGAATTGCACTCAAGAATTGAGAATATAGAATTTCTATGCATTAGCAATTTTTGTAAAATGTTGTACCAACTATGAAATCAATAGAAGCTTCGAATTACAGGTCAAACAATAGCTCCTTGTACCAACATAATTGTATCAGTTCAAATTATGTTTTGTGATTCGATTATCTTTTATAGTAGTTAATGAACGCATAAGTGTGTTGATGATTTCATGTCAATTGCAAGAAATAGATGTTCCGTGAAACATTAAAGGATTGTTGTTCCAATTCCTATTACAGAGATTTGATGCGTGACGGTTCCTCATAAGTTCACATTTGTTGTTCCTTTCACTTAGTTTACATCTGTCGTTCCTTTTACTTAGTTTACATTTGCCGTTCCTTTCTGTTAGAGTATAGTTGTTGTTCCTTTCAATAGAAATACGATTGCTGCCTCTTTTCAGTTAGATTACAGTCTCTGTTCCTTTCCATAGATAGAGTAATTCACCTTTTTCTTTTCAACAATTTGATTCATAATGATAGTCATTTCTGCAAGTCTTTATCTAGATTCAATTACTGCTCTTAAAACGAATTCAATAGATTAACTAGTTCCTTTCCTTTTGCACGACTTTAGATTTCAATTCTTAGAATATTTAATGAATGTTTAAGGAACTTGATTGTTGATAAACTCAAATTTGCTTTCACTACACGATTTTATCCTCTATGAGCTATCTGCATAGACTTTGCCGATATTCTTTGAGATAAAAGACGAATCCTCAGGTTGATAAATTAATGTTAAACTAAGGTTGTTTTTAGACATCTTTAGAGCCCAACATTTTGACGCCRTTGYCGGGGAAGAATGTCAAAGGTAGCATAGATTGTGCCTCTAGAGGATGAGGTATTGAAGACGTAAGGTAAGAACCTACGCAGGCAATAAGTAAGATGCTTATGCCAGCACCTACCTCCARCTGACACATTAAGAGGTTGCATAAGTGTTTTTTCTTTTTTTTTTCTTTTTTCTGATTTTTCCTTTTTGTTGTGTGAAGTGTGTATGACTAAGAAGAAAGATCTTGAAAAACCAAAACCTCCACCAAAAATTACCAAAGCCTAGGGCTCAGTGCTCCCTGAAAGAAGCACTTTCATAGACGACATCATCCRAAAAGCAGAATCTCAAGCTTCGGTTGGACCTAGAAAAGGATCTACTCGAATCCCTCAGGTGGTAGCTTCACCAACTGCAGCCCACGTCGAGATTCATAGAAAAACTGAAGGGACTGAGCTAAGCTTTCAAGCACGGATCTTCCACCCCTCAACCCTTTAGGAGAGGGAAACTCTTGTAATCTGGAGGAAGGAGAAGGAGACACTAGTGGGATAACTAAGACAGACCCACCACCCGATCCTGAATCTCCTGTGAAAGAAGAAGGCATACCCAAAATCCTAGATAGAGGGAGTGTAATCAAATCCCCTAGAGGATCAGATAACCAATCAATTCAAATAAAATATCCAAATCAAGAAATCCCTAAAGAGTTCTGGCATATTTTCGATCAAATGGCACAACCAAATCCACATCGTCCCTAGACTTCCACTTTGGAATATCTGATAGTTGATCCAGTCGCCAATGCCCCCATGAAGGCTATTCCCCTACAAAACTTGCCAACCTTTCATGGATTAATCTCAGAAGACATGGACGCATTCTTATTTGAATTTGATGTCCTATGTAGAGGGTATGATTACACCTCTGAACCCAAAAAATTAAAATTGTTCCCCTCCACTTTGAAAGGAGCAGCTCTACGCTGGTTCATGGGATTAGGGGGAGGAACTATAAACTCATGGGATGAGATGGAACAAGCCTTCTTGAAAAAATATCAGGATTATTGTAGAACCAAAGACTTAAAAGATGAAATATTTCAAATGAATGCAAACGAAAATGAATCATTAGAAGAATATGTAGAGAGATTTCAATATAATTTACAAAGATCACCCTATGGCATGTTACCAGGTGAAGTACTTAAGCCAACTCTGATTAAAGGTATGAAAGATGAATGGGTAGAAACATTGAATTTAATTGGGAAAGGTGACATTTATCAAGAAACTTATGATGACATTGTCCTATTGTGCATCGGGTGCTCAAGAGGAAGTTCACGGACCAGATCAGGGATGCGTACCCGCCTCACCAGAAATAGCAATATTATCAGCGGGGGTGTTACTCAAGATAAAGTTGGTAATCTCTTAGGAAACTTTAAAACAAATATTCTGAGCACTCTGACTACAAAATTGGATGTGTTGCAGGCCAAACAAAAAAAAATAGAAGTAGAACAAACGTTAGCCATATTTTGCCAAAGGTGCATAAGAAAACATGGTCCAAGGGATTTCCCTTTGGACGTGGTCTGGGTTTGCGCTATCTGCACCAAGGATCACGACACAAAACAATACCCATCGCTTCCTGGACTGAAAGCTGTCGTTAGGGAAGCAGAAGAAGAAACAGAGCCATTATATCTGATGGCTCAACGTCGTCAATGGTAGAATCGACCTCCGAATACATTGCAGGACCCTTCCTCTTTCTTCTCTGGATAGTATAACCAACAACAAGCTCCTGGTAGCACATGGCAGGGTTATCCGTTTACTAATCAAAACTGGCAGCCCCAACAATACCCACCTGCAAATTCTACTTGGCAAAACCAGTCCGCTGCAATTCCTACTTGGCAGAATCAGCCAACTGCAACTTCTACTTGACCTAACTCACAATATCCCACCTCATCCTAGCAAAACTCAAATAACAACATTTACGCTTCACAATGGACCAACATGACTGCCCAAAACCCAAATTGGAATAAGAATTGGTAGCACCCCGTGGGGATAAACAATCAACCCATGGGGATGGCCCCTCAAACTCAGCCTATGTTACAAGCCCCACACCAATTGTCCCAAAATCCACAATCCCAATTGCACCCTCAACTACCAGCCCAACCTCACCCAAATCCAAATAACGGACCGATTCAACTCATCCAGATTATGGAAAATGGAGAAGGGGAGATCAACTTGGTAGGGTGTAGCGAACTACGATTAAGGTCGGGATGAATAATCTCTTCTGAAGAAAATAATGTTTTTCAAGAGTAGGAGAGTGAAAAAAAACTAGTGATAACACCTTCGACTGTGGTAATAACAGAAGAAATCGAGTAGGGGGGAAGCACAGTCGAATCACAAGATCCTAATAAGGGTGCAACAACCTCCCCTTCGTTCCCTGAAAGATTGATGATAGCAAAACCGATCGTATATCCCAACTTCGACCTTGTAGGGGAACTCAAGGATTTATATATCAAGATTCCACTCCTGCAAGCTCTTCAAGACATCCCAATCTACGCAAAAACAATCAAGGAGCTATGTGGGAGAAAACCCGTTAGAAAAATTAAAAATCCATCATCAACAGTCCGCGTGGTAGGAGCCTTGTCTGATCTAATTTTAGGTAGACAAGAACCAGTTAAATATGCAGATCCGGAGAATCCCATAGTGACAGTTCAGATCCAGGGTTTCTCTTTTCCCAATACACTAGTTTATTTGGGAGCAACCATCAACATCCTGACTATGGAAACCTGTAATACCCTGGGTTTTAACTCCTTCGAACCCACAACAATAATGTTGCAGTTGGCAGATCAATCGGTAGTTCGACCAGTTGGAACATTACATGATATAGCCATCTTCATTGACTCTTGGGAATATCCGGCGGACTTCCTCATCATCAATCCAAGAGGTGGACTTGAAGGGCATCCATTGATACTGGGCATGCCATGGCTTGCAACATCAAATGCGTACATAGGATGTCAAATAGGAAATATGACAATCACTAGAGGGGGTATCACGAAGAACCTCATTTTATATCCTCCTGCTAAACCAAGTCCAACTTTCGTATATCCACAATTGCCACCACCACGATACCCAAAGAGGGATTTATGAGCCCCTCTTACGCAGGAAGAATCCCTCAAACTTAAAAACCAACTAGAGGATGACATAATCAATGGGTTTATCAATAATCCGGCCACCATGAGCAACCTGACTTGCCAGTTGCTCCAAGCTATTCTAGATTGTGAAGCACAGGGGGACCTGCTGGAAGATTTAATGGAACAACAAATTCCAACTACATCCGTTCATAACAACAAACCCGTTGAGATTGCACCCAGGAGGCCTCTAAACATCAATGCCAATTTAGATGAACAACATCAGCAAAAGCTAATTCATGTCCTCTCCAAATACCAGCAAGCTTTTTCATGGGAATATTCTGATATGAAAGGTATTGATCCGCAACTCTACACACACCACATTTATGTTGAAAAATATGCCCAGCCTATCCGAAAACCACAGAGAAGATTAAATCCTCACCTCTGGGATATCGTTAAAGAAGAATTACAAAAACTGTTGGACGTAGATTTTATATATCCCATCTCAGATAGTTGGTGGATTTCCCCATTAGTGATTGTCCCAAAGAAAAATGGGAAATGGCGCATCTATGTTGACTATAGGGAACTTAACAAAGCCACTCAAAAAGACCACTTCCCTTTGACTTTCATTGACCAGGTCCTGGATACTTTGGCAAGAAAAAAATTCTTTTCTTTCCTAGACGGTTTTAGTGGGTACAATCAGATTCAGATTGCCCCAGAAGATCAAGATAAAACTACATTCACATGCCCCTGGGGCACTTTTGCATACAAAGTATTACCCTTTGGACTTTGTAATGCTCCAACCACTTTTCAAAGGGCCATTATGAGCATATTCAACGATCTGATCAGTGAAGGACTTGAAGTCTAGATGGATGATTTCACTCCTTATGGCGACGACTTCGATCAAGCACTGAATAACCTGGAGAAAATACTAGAGCGATGCTTTGCGACCAGGTTATGTTTAAGCCATGAAAAGTGTCACATGATGATGACATAAGGTGTGGTACTAGGGAATTATATCTCTGCAGATGGAATTAGGGTAGACCCAACAAAGATAGAGGCAATCCTTAATCTACCTACACCACACACACAAACTGAGGTACGTAGTTTCCTTGGCGCTTCAGGATACTATCGTAGGTTTATGGAAAATTTTGCAAGAACCACTGCACCTTTACATGCTTTGACTGGTAATGTAGAATTTCAGTGGTCTAACAAGTGTGATGTGGCATTTGCAGGACTCAAAAAGTTGATCTCAACAACACCGGTGTTGAGGGGGCCAATTGGAAAATACCATTTGACATCTCCACCGATGCATTAGATATTTCCATAGGCATTGTCCTCAGACATGAGGAGGAGAAGAAACCTTACACCATTTATTTTATTAGCAAGAATCTTAATCCAACTGAACTTAATTATACAGTAACAGAGAAAGATTTTTTAGCTGTTATACATGCCATCAATAAATTCCGTCATTATATAATAGGTTGTCTGATCATTCTGTATACTGATCATTCTGCTATTAGATATCTGGCTAATAAACCAATTACTAATGGATGGGTCACTCGATGGTTGTTATTATTGTAGGAATTTAATATCACCATCAAAGATCAACCCAGGAGAGAAAACCTTGTCGCAGACTTCCTATCCTGCATACCCAAAACAGATGACTCCTTAACAGTCGAAGACCGATTTCCAGGTGAGCATCTATTTGTCGTTACTACAAAGCCACCTTGGTACACTGACGTGGCAAATTACCTGGAAACATGAAGATTACTGACATATATTTCATCAAAGGAAATAAAAATGATCGTCCAGCGTAGAGCATGATTCACCTGGATCAACGGATATCTCTTCCATTGATCCAGGGGATCAAATTTTGCTCAAAATTCAAAGTGCTCGGAATCGCTTCAAATTGAACGGGAGCATAGGTCTCATCATCATGAACCCAACTAAACTCGTTTGGGTTCAAATGGACGTCGGATGAGAGAGATATCATGTTTTGTTCAAAACGTTAAATAGGCAAAAAAAGGGGATGCTGACTATACAGTCCGTACGGATGCTGATGTGGAAGTCCATACAACACGTGGCAGGGCTGAGTGGTGGACAGTTGGCAGTTAGGTGGATGAATAGTCTGCTAACACGTGGCATTTTCTGACCAATGGTTTGGTGCCACGTGGCCCAGTCGTGGGCTGCCACGTGCCAGCCTGTTATTTGTTGTTGGTTTAAAAGTTATGGAGTCCATGGGGATCGAACCCCGGACCTCCCCACCGTGTATAGCCTTTGTAAAGTCTGCGCTGCCAACATACCACACCATGTGCCTTGTTATATATATGGTTTTATATAAATTTAAATTTGAGTTGTTTAATAGTTGGGCGTGGTCCGAGCCGGGGCTAAGCCCCGGCCCCCGGTCGTATATACAATACCATATGACTTGTCGTGTGCGCGCGCGGATTTTGTATTTGGTTTCAAACATTTAAACACCCGCTCGCCTGGGCACATGGACCTTGCCATGTGACTTGGGTTTAAACTTAACCCCTTTTGTATATTTGTGCGCAGTCGTATGGCGCTTCATATGCCCACGGTCTTAGACGGTTAGGGGCTGACGCGTAACCATCCTACAGTTCGCATTGGTTGTGTGGTTGTGCCCGGTGCTGGGTTTTTCCACATAAATGCATGTGGGGGCTAGGTTGAGGCAAAAAGGGTGCATTTTGGCGATCCATAGACAACAAGTTTGAAGGGGAACTTCCAGGAAGTCTATCTTCTTCAATTTTTGGCCAAACGAGGTGCCGAAAAAGCCTAGCTAGGG